>CAUYSK010068763.1:0-15929 GCA_963575035.1 Avahi laniger | reverse complement strand
TTTTTTCTATATATTTTTAGTTGTCTGATTAATTTCTTTCTATTTTTGGTAGAGACGGGGTCTCGCTCTTGCTCAGGCTGGTCTCGAACTCCTGAGCTCCAAGAGTCTGCCCGCCTCGGCCTCCCAGAGTGCTAGGATTACAGGCGTGAGCCACCGCGCCTGGCCAGGAAAGTTAATTAATTGTATGTGGTGGTTGCTAAAGTCTCCCTACTGCCTTGATCTATCTCTAGAAATGTGTGTTTTGAAACCCAATGAGATAAATCAGCTTGATTGTGCAAGGCATGGATGGAAATTGGGCTGTTATAAAGCCATCTTCAGATTTGTGTGGGTGTTGGAATATTCATCTTTGGGGTTTAGTGGAAGAACCTTAGGCCAGAAGTCAGGAAATCTAAGTTCCAGGCTCTATGATTAAATCATTATGTGATCTTGGGAAGGTCTCAGGTTCCCCATTTCTTTTTAATGCTAGAGGTTGAGCTCTTCAGCTCTCCCATTCTAGGATTCTGATATTCCGATAGTTCCCTCTGCTGCAGCTCTAGGGAGTCCTTACTGATGCCCTGTGGAATGAGAGAGAACTACATCCCAGGATCCCTGGATCAGAGTTGTGAGTGACATATAGAAAGGAGTTTTTTTACAGGCTTTCTTCTGGTTATAGAATTGTTCTCTCCATGTCACAAGCCCTGTAATGGGCTTCATGCTCTCTCAGTCCTCCTTTCCCCACAACTGAGTCTATGTGGCTTCCAGAATTAGGTACATCACCCCACCTCACCCCACCTAGCAAGGCTCTGAGTCCCATCTTGTAGTCAAGAGAGATTCATAGGGTCCAAGGTCATAGAGGCAGGTCATTGACACAGTGTAACTGCTAGTTGTTCTCCAACTTTTCCTCTCAGTCCTAATAAATAGATTCTTGCCATCTTCCTGTGACCAACCTTTTGTCTTTTCTTCTGTATCGATGAGCTAATTGCCTGTCTGCTACCCACTCTTTTTTAACAGAGAGCCTGGGTACCTGCCTTAGCTTTATACTTGGTGTCTTTGCCCATTGAGGACTGGAATTCCGTTGCCCTTTTCAGTATTGGAGGCTGGGCTTGGCCACTTCCAAAACTCTCTATAATTGCCCATCTGCCTGTCTGCAGAGATATCTGTCTGTGGCTTGTGGCTGAGACTCCAAGATGCCTCACAGCCTACTAGCCAGCACAGCCCTTTGTCATTTACTATTAATCCTCACTGAAATTACTGCCTGCCTTCTCTGAACCTCTGCCTACTGCTTATTACTGGACCCTCTTAAGGTATGCTCCATCTGCTCTGTAGGGACATTGCTGTGTCACTCATGCCTGAGCCTTGCTGACACAGATTATTGGTCTCTATTTCTCATCTATTACTGTAGATGCTCACCTCAAAGCCATTATGGGCCTGCCTGTTCTCTGGGTTTTAGATATACCCAAGCTGATCTATTCCAACCCCAGCCAAGTTTTAGTAATATCCTACAAAGACTATGCTGGGCAGTTCTTGGGCCAGGTTGTCCTGCCTGAGCCCACTTTGTGGGCCCATGCCTTGAGATGAAAGCTACTCTGTCCGGATTTTCACCCACTCTGCACCAATTAACAAATAGTCTTGTGAAAATTTGTAGTCAGTGATTTTGTACGCTAAATTCAAGTTATGATTCTGAGGTGGATGATGAGGGAGAATTTTTATATCTCTATAGTCTAAGATAGAGAGAGGGATGTTGTTGGGAATTCTTGACCCAGCAAGAGAAAATTAGGTGAAAGGTGAGAAATACCTTTGTGATCTTTTTGGAAGCAAAGTTGCATATGAATCCAAGGTGGCATTGTTTTTATTAGCAGTATTCAGCTCCTTTCAAAGGTGCTTTTGGCTTCATGAAATAACCCAGAGTTCCAGCCCCATAGCAGGGGCTACTAGCCAGCACAGCCCTTTGTCATTTACTATTAATCCTCACTGAAATTACTGCCTGCCTTCTCTGAACCTCTGCCTACTGCTTATTACTGGACCCTCTTAAGGTATGCTCCATCTGCTCTGTAGGGACCTTGCTGTGTCACTCATGCCTGAGCCTTGCTGACACAGATTATTGGTCTCTATTTCTCATCTATTACTGTAGATGTATACTAGTTAGCTATGTGTCCTTGTGCTGAAGACTTACTCTTTCTCAACCTCAATTTTATTATCTGTCAAATGAGGCTTTGTGGAAATGATATCTTTGTTCATCTATAAGCTCTTAGGTGGTGTTAAGGAATACCTTATACTGGATAGTAGTAATATTCTTTGGGGGTAGGAGGGTTGGGCGTGGGTAAACTCACCACTAATGGATGCGTAAGTGTTGTAGGGGGGAAAAGGGGACGTCTCAAATCATGGCTTAGGTGTTGCAAAGTCATAACATGTAACCAAAATGTTTGTACCCCCATAATTTCCTGAAATAAAAAATAAATAAAAGAAGTACCTAGCACAGTGCCTGAAAAAAATATATATATATAAACAGTAATGTACATATAGGTTAAGCATTCTTCCTTCACAGATGGGTGAGCTTCACAGACATGGAAGCGCCTGCCCAGTGTTGGTGGACAGTGAAGATTGGGATCAGTGTCCCAAGAGAATAACAGGTCAGAATGGTCTCACATGGAGCTAGGTGAGATGAGGGAGACAGTACACCAAGCCGAGTGCTTTGGGGAGCCAGCAGAACTGATACATGAGGAAGTTGGAAGAAGAGGAATTTCCTGAGCTGGAGTACAGGGGCTTCTTTTTGTTTAGTGCCTGCTGTTGCTAGTCTCACAGCTTAAAGTCAAGTTATTGTGGAAGCAGTTAAAAGGTAGAGGGGCAGACCAAATGTGAGGGACTGTTATTATAAGATCTTAGGCACCAGGCAGAGGGTACAAAACCAGTGTCAGCTTGTCCAAGGTAAAGTAGTTCAAAGGAGAATAGTAAGTGGCCTAGATGAGCTGCAAAGGCAGGCCATATTTGGATACTGCAATGGTGAATTTTGTGTCAACTTGGCTAGGCTATGGTGCCCAGTTGTTTGGTAAAACACTCACTATTCTAGATATTGCTGTGAAGGGATATTTTTAGATGAGAGTAGCATTTAAATTAGTAGAATTTGAGTAAAGGAGAACATCCTCCATAGTGTGGTGGACCTTATCCAATCAGTTGAAGGCTTTAAGAGCAAAAGACTGAGATTTTCCAAAGAAGAAGGAATTCAGCCTCAAGATTGTAATGTAGAAACCCTGCCTGAGATTCCAGGCTGTCTGTCCTGGCCTGCGAATTTTGGACTCCAAACTGCAACGTCAATTCTTACCTGAGTTTCTAGCCTCTTGGCCTGTGCCACAAATTTCAAACTTGCCAGCCTCCACAATCACATGAACTGATTCCTTAAAATAAATCCATCTCTCTCTTTATATATATGTATGTGTATATACACACACACACACACACACATATATATGTATGTCTGTACACACACACATATACACACGTGATATGGTTTGAGTGCTTATAAACTCCAAAACTCTTGTTGAAATTTTATTGTTATTGTGACAATATTAGGCAGTGGGACCTTTGAAATGTGATTGGGCTAAGAGGGCTCCATCCTCGTGAATGGATTAATGCTGTTGTTATCACAAGAGTTGGTTTGTTATAAAAGGGCAAATTTGGCCCTCTTTCGTGCACCCTCTCCCTCTCTCTCTCTCTCTCTCTCTCTCTCTCCTCATCCACCATGTGAGGAACAGCCTTCCTCTTCTCTGGAGGGTGCAGAATTCAAGGCACCATTTTGGAAGTGGAGACCGGGCCCTTCCTAGACACCAAACCTGCTGATGACTTGATCTTGAACTTTCAGCCACCAGAACTATGAAAAATAAATTTCTGTTGTTTATAAATTACTCAGTCTGTAGTATTCTGTTAGAGCAGCACAAAATAGACCAAGACAATATATTTCTGTGTCTGTGTGCATGCATGTATGTGTGTGTGTGTGTGTGTGTGTGTGTGTCCCCTATTGGTTCTGTTTGTACAGGAAACCCTGACAGAAGCAGACATCATAAAGATGGCAGTGTGGCTTTGAGCAGACATAATTGCAGGATTATTTCACCAAATTTGTCAGTCACCAAGTATTAATCGAATAATAATAAATAATTATTAATTACTATGTCTACTAAGTGGGTATATATTGAGCCATAGACATTGATTGGTTGGCACACCTCTATTGACTCAGATTCCTGGGTTGTCAATCCAGAGCCTGAGTGTTAGGCCCTCCCCTTCCTGTCAGAGAAGCTTGACTCTGCTGAGGAGAGCACTGATGGCTGGGCATCCTCTGTCAGGGGTGGACATCTGACTAGAAAGGGCCTCCAGCTCTGTCAGGTTACCGGAACCAAGAAGGATTCTTGACTCTATGGAGTCAATGCCATTGAAAGTTAGCACTCATTTGGTCCAGCTCTTCATTGTACAGATGGGGAGAGTGAACCTGAGAGAGGAGGAGCCACTTTCCCAGGCCACACAGCAAGCTGATAGTGCCTCACACCCAGGCCTGACACCCAGATCTCGTAACAATAACTAAGGAAGAGAAGAAAGGAGAAAAAACAGGTAAAGGCTATTTGGTAAAGAGAAGAAGTCTGGATCCCCGTTGTGCTTTTTCTGTGAGCCACTTGGTGAGTAATTGTCTCATAGTCAGGAAGTGTCCTATTTTTCACAGCTAGATAGAAAGGAGGGAAAAAGAAGAGTCTGAAAAATAAAGTGAAATAAAATAGAAAACATATTTATAAAGGCCCCTCACTGCTAAATCACAAAATTATAAATGATTTGTAAAAATTGGTTTCATTGACCAGTAAATTAGCTCTCTTATGGACTTCTCTAGTGGCAAGAAAGCCACTGCACTTAGTTTAACCACCTTGGACAAAGATTGTTTGCCCTCGTTAAAATAAAGGTATACTGTGCTTGCTGTAGGGCCAGATTTCCCTATTTCTCTCCCACGTTTGTTTAGGAATTTGGTTATCTCCCATGAGCCTACTAAATTGAATTGATCAATGAAAATGGCATGTGTTTGTTTTAACTTTACTCTTTTAGCTTCATCCATTAAACTTTCAATGAAGTTGTAATTCTTAGGAATAAAGCGTGCCTTTGATTGGAGAACTCTTTAGGCTAATCACCCTGGGACCAAACCCTGCCAGTGGATGATTGAATAGGGGTAAATCAAAGGAGAAACACATTTCCACTGCATAGGTTGAAATAAATTAACCAAATCTCCCAGGGGAAAAAAAGAGATACCAATGGTGTTAATATTTAACATCTTGTAGATGCCAAAATATGACTTAATGATCTTTCTTAATTTTCAACTACTTGTATGTACTGGTATCTTTTATACACAAGCCATCTATAGGTTGTAGATAAAGCTCTAGTCAAATTTTATATGTAGTGTTTATGACATCTATATACAATGTTCACTGTTATGTTTTAAATAGACTATTGCTTTTGGACTACATTTCAAGAGAGTAAATAAACATATAATCACATCAGGTTAAAAAAAATAAAAACATAAATTTAAAAACATGCTGGTAATTCATAATTATCTTGGTATGTGTCAAGATGAATCAGTAAAGGTGACTCTTTTTCCTTTGCATTCAGTATTGTTGCTTTGTGCCTGTGTTTTCCATTTAGGATTTGTAAGTGTAAATTCCCCTTATACATCACTGAAAGCATTAGGATTTATATGGAATTAAATCCAATCTAAAAAAGAATGGACAACCTAGTAGGGTTTTATACCTTTAATTTCTACTGCTCTTTGCTGAATAACGTTTCATAATAAGCTTTCATATTTTGGAAAGCAGTGTTCTGCAGATGGCATATATTATTACCAATATGGGGTATTTTACTGCACTTTTCATGAAGTCCCTGGGCTCTCACTGAGATGCATCCTCATGGCAAAGCATCTTTCATGGCCAGGGGGAGGACATTAACCTCTGCTCTGCTCCTTCCCTGTTTGGAGCACAGCACAGCTTTCATCAGCTCTTTAAAGAGTCTTCTGTTTACACCCTCTCATAGATCTGTAGACAGTATTTGCAAAGCACATTGGAATCTTTGACAGCAGGCGCCACTTGAGTGGGGAAGGTGCTTGTCAGCTTTTTCCTTCTATTTTTTTCTCTTTTGAGGGAATGAAAACTGCTCCAGGTTGCTTCTGTGACCTCACTATTCTCTCCTTTTATTTCTTTTCTTTTATTTTTATATCCTTTTCTCCCATCGTGTATACCAACTGATGGGGCGATTGAATGACTTTCATCCATTCATGAAAGTATTTACTGAGTCCTACTTCATGCAAAGCACCATGCAATGTACTGCATTTTTAGAGTTACTCCTTTCTGGTGTTGTTTCTTTTTAAATTATAAAAGTAATACATATTCATGGTAAAAATGCAAACAGTACAAAAGGATATAAAATGAAAAGAAGATTCCCTCCCACTTCAAGCCCCTAGTCTCATTACTTTGGCATAACATGAGTAACAATTTCGTATGTATCTTAGAAATTTTCTACGTGTATTTAAGTGTGTATGTATGTATACATTCACACACACACATATATATACATAGGTGCACACACACATTCACTCATATATGGTTTTTAAAAGAAACAGTGATTGGAGCATGCTAAACACAGTTTTATACATCCATTTCCATGTATATCTTGTTGTGCTTTCCATATCAGCATATGCAATCCTACTGATTCCCTTAAAGGCTATATACATAGTTGAAATGTTACTTTAGGAAACACCTGAGGTTTTGATGAGTTTCCATAGAGGACACTAAAGATGACCAGTTTTGAATGTATAAATTCAGTGTTCATTCACTAGGTTTTGTTTACTTTTTCTCTACATTGAGGACACTACCCAATTATGCATTCTGACATTTAAAGGATTCCAGTGGCTTGCAGATGCTCCAGGGGGATCAAAATTAACTTGAATGGGTCCTTCCTGAACACCATGTGTCCATTCTGGCCTTGGACCATTCTCAAGGTAGCTCCCAAATCAGTCTCTAGAGCTTATCCCAACACTTGATAATAATTTCTTTTCTCCTTTTGCTAAGTTTTCTACTATAGTTACAGCCTATATTTTCTGGTCTGGCTTCACCAGCTGTGAAGTTATTGCTTATTTGGACATGCTCTGACCTCACTAGTTTTCATTTTGACTATGTGCAATATGACTTCTGCCTCAAAGAACCACTAATTCTAGCTCACCCTTATTTAGGCATTTACTATATTATGTGCATTATTTTCTTTAATCCGTACAAGGAACCCTCAAGGGAGGTGCAATAAGTATCTCTAAATGATAGATGAGGCACAGGAAGGTTAAGGATATTATCTTAGGTCACACAGCTCGTAAATGGAAGAACTAGAATTTGAACCTGAGTTTCTCTGACCCTAAAAGCTGTTCTTTTAACCAGTACATGAACTACCTCCCTTAAATCAGCAAGTGTTTCTCGGCTAGCCAGTCATGCAGAGCAGCTCTAGCTTTTCCGTGAGCCTGTGATTCTCTAATGGCAAGCCACAGCGAAAGCCACTCCCTGAGCATATGCTGCATGCCAGGCTCAATGCTGGAGGGTGCGGCTGAGTTCTCTCATGCTAGAATAGCATTTTCTTACAAGCTAAACCTTGGGAGGGTTATTGGGTAGGAAGAAGCATTTCCTGCATATCATTCAAGCTGGAAAAGGAGTCCCACATTTATGAATCCCAGTCTTTCCTGTGTAATGCCATTATGAAGACCTCACAGAATCACCAGCTATTGGACATTCTTATTTAATACGTTCATGATCCAAATCAGTTAGAGATGTAGGCTTGCAACTCCTACTTTAAACTAAAACACCAATACACAGAGGGAAAAGGGCTTTTATTTTATTTTCTTCATCAGAGTTCCCCAGTTTCAATGCTGCCCACCCTGATTGTTGGCTCTTTGAATTGAGATTTGTCTGAATGATGCATCTAAGAGAAGTACATGGTAACTAAGGAGACAATTTCTATCTCTTTCTCCATCTGGTGGCCTCCAATCCTAGTTCTCCAGCTGCCTTGCCTTCATGCTTTGGGGATTCAGAATCATGATGTAATCATGGCTCAGTCACATGTTTGGGCATGTCTACCTTCCTCAGTGTCTTAAAAGAAAGCTCACTCCAGGTGTCAGGTAACTGCCCTTTATTTCTTCACTATCTGGTAGAAATTAAATGGTTGCAAGAGCATTTGTTTGTTTTTAGGTTTTTAGTTTTATGCTATTTTATTTTATTTCCAACATTGAAAAATAAACCTGAGAATCTGGAAGGGGAAAGGCCAAACCAATAGCAATTGCCCTGGAATTGGGGGCATTCCCAATAAAGAATGTTTAGATGGTGTATTTATTCCAATTCCAATCCAATTCAATTCAATGACTATTTGTTGAATGCCTGCCGAGAAACTAAAGATGAATAGGACATGGCTTTCACCCTCCAGGAGTTCACACTCTAATGGGAAATTGACTTGTACACTGTTAATTCTCAAAGAAGACTGTAATAAAGGTCTATACAGAAGTTTAAACAAGGTGCTTTGGGAGTGTTGGAGGAGTAAAAAGTTATTTCTAATTAGAGAGTCTGGAAAGATGCTGTTTGAAAGAAGTAGCTTTTGAGCTTGGTTTTAAAGGATTGATGAGACTATTACAGGAAGACATTAAGGTGAAGGGTAGTTTAGGCTGAGGAATCACACACTCTACAGGTGTGCAAGCCCAGGGAATAAATGGCAATTGGTCTAATAGGGTGGAGAGCAGTATGAAATACAACTGGAGAGGTGAGTTTGACCCACTTTATGAAGAGCCTTGAATACTAGGCTAAAGGTTTGAGCTCGCTGTGTAGATTAAGAAGACTCTTGGATACCCACCCCCAAAATTATAGAGGAGCCTGTTTCCTATCATCATAGCCCTTCGTTCTTTGCCAGTGGTCCCAGATTCCTTCCAGTTACATTCATATTTATTTGGTGAAGATTCTCTGTGAGAAATTGCTAGAGTTTAAAAAACACACTACATGAGGTAGAAATACTTGAGTTTAAAAAACACACCACATGAGGTTTATTTAAACATCTTTGATATATCAATAATGCATTTAATTTATTTCTCTTCCCAGTAGTGTATGTAGCTACATATACTTTGTATAATCATTAAATAAGATTACAGCCCATGTCGATATAACTAACCCAAGAGTGATTATTCATGATCTGGGTGATATTGCATCTGGAATTTATCCTACTCTGTCATCTGTTTCATTCACTTTGAGTTTACACCATACCAGTTCTAGCTGTTCTGTCAGATTTCTCTTTAATAGCTCCATTTATGGTCTTTCTCTGTTATTGCTATAAGACTGTCAGATTAAATTATATCAGATGTTTCTTTCTCTGAGATATGTTAACTTTGCTCCATCCTCTTTCACCATTCAGCTTGTCATCCTATCATGAACAGGAATTAGCTTCATTTGGCATGATTTGTGTTTGAAGAATTTGTATTGACTACTGTTTATCACTTGGGTTTCCCCTAGATACTCATAAATGACTGCCTTAATAACTGTCCTCACAGCTTACCAGATATTGAAATTAAATTTATGAGTTTAATTCCCTGAGTTCCCTGGAGACTTTTTTAAAAAGAAAAATGAAACAAGGCAGTTTCATGACTCATAGCAACTCTTCCATAATAACCAATGTGACAAAGAAAAACATTTTGCAGGGAAACACATTTCAGTTTTAGCCTTCCAAATGATTATTACAAAAATTAACAAATAAAATTTTTTAAGTACTAAAAGACATCCTGTGTCCTTTAAGACTATTTATTTATTGCACTCGCACATATTGTTTAGTGCCATGACAGATGCCTAGAAATTATTAATCCACTAGTTTATAATCTATACTTTGTGCTGGAAAGCAAAAATTGGGCCTTTTTATATTCAAATTGTTGCATACTTGGAAAACAGCCCAATAATTGTAATTTTTTATTTCAAAATATTAAAGGGGTACAGATTTTTTTGATATATGGCTCGGGTTAGGGCTATAAATGTGCTTATCACCTGAATAGTGTTCATTATACCTATTAGGTAAGTTTTTGCCCTTCCCCTCCCCCTTCTCCTTCCTGCTGAATAAAATTAGATTTCCAAAGACTTTTACTTTCCTCTGTGTATTTGTGTGCCCATCAGTTAGTTCTAATTTATTAGAGAGTACATGTGGTGTTTGTTTTTCCATTCTTGAGATACTTCACTTAGGATAATGGTCTCTAGTTCCTTCCTAATTGCTGAAAAAGGCATCAATTCATCCTTTTTATGGCTGAGTAGTACTCCATAGTATATATATACCACATTTTGTTAATCTACTCATGAATTGATGGGCACTTGGGTTGATTCCACATCTTTGCAATTGTGAATTGTGCTGCAGTAAACATTTGGGTGCAGGTGTCTTTTTGATAAAATGACTTCTTTTCCTTTGGGTAGATAGCCAGTAGCAGCATTGCTGGATCAAATGGTAGGTCTACTTTTAGTTGTTTAAGAAATCTCTATATTGATTTCCATAGGGGTTGTACTAATTTGCAGTCCCACCAACCATGTATAAGTGTTCCTTTCTTTCTGCATCCACACCAGAATCTATTGTTTTTGGACTTTTTAATAAAATTCAATAATGGCACTTTTTTAAAAGGTGATTTTTGAAAGTACTGACAGTTGGTCGGACATATGCTAAAGTTCTGTTTCAGGTTGCTTAGGCAACCTGCCACAGTTTGGCTAACTCTACAATTTACCAATAATGCACTGACCTGAGACTTACTTGAGTCTTACCTTCACTGTAGGTAGTAGGTAGGTAGCTGTGGAGTGGTAGATAGGCTGAGAGTGGATCATAGCTACCTATAAATTGATGCAGATGACTGGCAAGAGTCATTGATGATGAACATTTGATAGCAAACAGTAGGATGCTTTGAAAGGGATGAATGCATAGAACATTGAACAACACCAAGAGCTTTAGTGGGATTTAGGTTCCTGAAGTTGCCTAGCCAAGACTCTGCCTGTTACTGAAGCTAGGAATATGTGGAGTGACCAGTTTACATCTGTCATCGTAGAAAAGTAATCGAATTTCTCTAACGGGAGCAGTTTGAACCCAGTGAACAACATGGTGATGCTACAGTCCCTATTCTTGATGTTTTTGGGGAAGTGGTAACATTTTTTTTCCATTCTGAGATAGTACCAGCCCATTTGCAATAGCTTGATCTAGAGGCAAATATTGTTTAAGAGCTCTTTTGTTGTGTAATATTTCTCAATAAGTATGATGGATATTCATGGTGCCTTTTACTTTGCTGCATGTCATAATTATAATGCATAGGTTTTTTACTTGTTTGTGTGAATGCTTTTATTCCAAAGACTGTCATCCAGGGCCACGCAACAGCCAAGCAATGAGAAAATATCCCACTATGTGATCCCAGTCTGGGATCATATTTAGGATGAGAGAACATGCATTAGTTACCTACCAACTTGACAGGAATGGATTCCAAATTTGAGACGTCATAGCCTCACTTCTCACCAGTGTGCTCCTAGAAAGATGAGCCCATGGTGAGCTCCTTAGAGTTTGTTAGTGGGGGGAAGCCTTGGGTTTCAGGAGAAAGTATTTTGATGACATTTTAAGAAGCCATTTCATTCTTAGTTGAGTAGAAAAAGTCTGCATCTGAGTCTGTGGTACAGTCTGTTCTCTGGATGAACACAATGACTGTCTCACATTTTTCTGATATTTATTCTGCAAATCAGCTGCATGAGCCCCTGTCACTCTTCTGAATAAGCTTCCAGGCATTACCTGCATGCTGTGTTCCTGTGGAGGGATGGCAGTAATCTCTGCTAAGATAAACGGGAGTTTTTGTGGATAAAGCATAAACCTAGTGAAGTGTGTGTGGCTGTAAGATTTAATGCCTCTACAGGTAATTTTTTTGGAGGGGGATCTGGCATTTAATCAAATCCAGAGTCATTATGTAAATTTAATCACCTTGCAACACACTAGTAATTTTATTATCTCTTTTTCATTTGTCAGTGCTTAGATACAAGTTGAACTTGGAATTCCAGAGGTAGAGCACTGCAGATTGGAGGCATATTAAGGAAAATGTACGGTGGAAATGAGATAAAACCTTTATTCTTGCCATTGATTGTCATTCTTGTATGCATACAGGTGTCTAACAAAGGGTTTGAGAATAAAATGTGCCTGTTTAATGTTTTCCACCTTTCTTAAAGCCCTCAATGAATTGCAAAGAGCCTATTTGGAATGGACTGTGTTAAATCTACTCCTGTCAAGTGAAAACCTTTACACTGAGTAAGATATGGTTCAAACTCTCCTTAACATAGGAGCCTTTACACTTGTGTAGCCCATTTTGGCTTGGACTCTGGTCACAAGAATTCTGAGGTTGGATTATTTATGCCATAAGGTTTACTTAAAATTGAATACAGTATTTCCATTTATCAGCACCAGTTTTGAAAGGTGTTTAAAAAGTGCAATGGGCTTGATAAACCTATATGGACAAATTATTCATTACCACATGAATGTTCATATTATGAAGGTGAGGAAGAAAAACCTAGTCAGTTGGATTTCCATAAAGGCACATGGGCTTTTCAACCCTGTGATTTGTGCTAATGATTATGTCTTAATAAAGGTAATGAAGCTAAATATTTTCTGTGATCTAAAGAGTGAAATTAGAAAGCAGGGAAGAGGGGAGACATGATACTGTGTTGAACTGACCTTGCTAAGGCAGAAGAAATGGTATTTTTTGGTGTCTTTTCTTTCCTCTACTTCTGCGTTTTACTTAATCCACTTTTTCTCATGCTTAATTTGAAGAAACTCTTGAGAATATCTTTTCTCCTGCAGACAAAGACTCCATGAGTTCCCTGATCCTTATGTTGGAATGTGTAGGCCCCTGTTGAACCAGGAAGTCTTTCCTTTAATCAATTTATGTCTCTCTTTTTTGTATCTTGCAGGCATGGAAGCCAGTGACTCAGGCAAATGCCCCTAATTTAGCCTCAACTGAGATGATCAAGTTTCCCCTACCTAGAGTGCTACTTATTGAAGTGAAAACTTTTCTTCTTTCCAAAAACCCTTAATAACTCCATGACTCATAACAAAGCTTCATAATGGTAAATCAAAATGGTATGAGATTAAGATTGAAGTATCTTACTATTCAGTTGCCTATCAAGGTCACTATCTATTATTGGTTTACACTTGACTCAGTTTTCTCATCCTAAAATGCAAGTAATAATCACTACCTACCTCTAGGGATTGGTATAGGATTCAATGAGACATTGGATGTGAAAGTATCCAGCACTAGGTTTGGCACAGATCTCCGGTCAAATTGAATCTAAATGATCTTGTGAGGGCTAAAGGGTTATAATCCAGGGTAAGTATGCAACCCTAACAATGGGGCTGCCATGCGCAATCCCGGTGAGGGTCTGAATCAAATGAGGATAATAAGGATCTGGATAAAATGAGGGCTCTGGCTTAGGTGTCTCCCTTTGTGGTTACAACTGATAAAATAATTCCTGCTTTGTCACAACATTATACAGAAGCAGGCTCACATGTGTATACACATGTACACATACGTGGCTTGGGGTTAGAGAGTATATCAAAGAATTGCACAGTGGAGAAATGATGAGATTGCTGTTAGGAGATGTCCTAATGTGGCTAAAACCTATTGTGTGACTTTAGGAAATGGACTTACCCTCTCCATCTAAATTTATCTGTCTGTCTATCTATCTATCTATCTATCTATCTATCTATCTATCTATCTATCTATCTGTCTGTCTTTCTATCTCCTCTATCTGTTTATTCATTCATCCAACTGTCCATTTATTCATTCATTCAATAAGCACTTAGGAAACATATGTTTCACCGTATTGAGTTCTGGTGATATAAAGATGAATATGATACTTTCTTCATAAAGAGCTTATACTCTGGTTGGGGAGAAGGACAAGCAAATAGATAATTATAAACACTCTCAATCCATTTGGGCTGGTATAACAGAATACCATAGATTAGGTAATTTATAAATAACAGAAATATATTACTCACTGTTCTGGAGACTGGGAAGTCCAAGATCAAGGTGCTGGCAGATTCAGTGTCTGGTAAGGGCTCTCTGCTTCACAGATGGTTCCTTCTTGTTTTGTCCTCACATGATGGAAAGGGCAAGAGGCTAACAAGCTCTCTCAGGCCTCTTTTATAAGAGCACTAATCCCATTCATGAGGGCTCCACCCTCATGACCTGATCACCTCCTAAAGACTCCACTTCTTAATGCTATTGCTTTGGAGGTTAGGTTTTAACATATGAATTTGGGGGAGTACACAAATATTTAGGCCATGACAAACACTATTTTAACAAGTGACCGAAGTATGCAGAGGGTGTTATGGGAATAAGGAGAAAGTTTCTTTTCCAGCCTGGTGTGGGAGTGAGTGGTCATAGAAGACTTTAGGAAGAAGCAGTGCTTGGGCTAAGTCTTAAAGGGTAAAGAGGTGTTTACATGGTGACATAGTGGGGAAAAGAGGGTGTCTAGACTGATAGTAAAACCTGGGCTCTAATACTCTGCAATGTCTGTACTGTCCCATATTGGCAAGAGTTCTGATCAGATTTTACAGGCATATATGAAGATAGACCCAGCTTTTCTTTGTAGCCTACCAGATGTGTTCAGAACATTGTGGATAAGTACATATTTTAGTGCTTCTGTAAAGGGATAGAAAGTAAATATTTTAATCTTTGAGGGCCATAAGGTCTCTGTTGAAACTATTCAACTATGTCATGCTATTTCATTATAGTTTTAATTTGCATTTCCCTAATATTAATAGCTAATCCTGTTGAAAATATTTGAATATGCTTATTTGCCATCCATAAATCTTCTGTGTTGAAATATCTGTTCATGCATTTTTCTCATTTTGTAATTGAATTTTTTTCTTACTGTTGAGTTTTGAAAGTTCTTTATTATATTCTAGAGATGAGTCCTTTGTCAGACATGTGGTTTGAGGATATTTTCTCCTACTCTATAGCTTGCTTTTTCATTCTCTTAATAGTATTTTTCACAGAACAAAACTTTTTAATTTTGATAAAGTCAAATTTATCAGATTCTTTTTTATGGATCATCCTTTTGGTGTTATATCTAAGAACTCTTTGACTAACTCAAAATCGTGAAGATTTCCTCCTATTTTTTTCTAAAAGTTTTATAGATTTATGTTATATGTTTAGATCTGTGATCCAACCTTGAGTTAATTTTTATATAATGTATGACGTTTAGGTTGAGGTTTTTTTCATATGGGTGGGTGTACAATGGTTTCGGCACCATTTGTTGAAAAGACTATCATTTCTTCATTGACCTGTTTTTGCATTTTTGTCAAAACTCAATTGGCCATATTTATGTGAGTCCATTTCTACACTCTACTCTGTTTTATTGATCTATGTGCCCTTCCCTTTGCCATTACCACACTGTTTTGATTACTGTACATATATGGTAAGTCTTCAGATCAGATAATGTTGTTTCTATAGTTTTCTTCTTCTTCAAAGTTGTTTTAGCTCCTTTAGTTTCTTTGCTTTTCATAAAATTTTGCATTTCACTTATGTGTAAACACAAAAAGTTTCCAGGAATACTCATACATTACTGGTGGGACTGCAAACTAGTGCAACCTCTGTGGAAAGCAATATGGAGATACCTTAAAGAGATACAAGTAGAATTACCATTTGATCCAGCAATCCCATTACTGGGCATCTACCCAAAAGATCAAATGACATTCTATAAAAAAGACACCTACGCCCGAATGTTTATAGCAGCACAATTCACAATTGCAAAGATGTGAAAACAACCCAAGTGTCCATCAATACATGAGTGGATTAATAAAATGTGGTATGTGTATACTATGGAGTACTACTCAGCTTTAAGAAACGATGGTGATATAACACC
>CAUYSK010068760.1:0-36174 GCA_963575035.1 Avahi laniger | reverse complement strand
TGACATATCTTGTTCAACATTCCCAACTCTAAAAATTAGCTATGCTTGCACCGTCCCCCTAAGAGGGTGAACAATATATGTCAAGGCAGTGTGCAGGCTGAGGAAAGTGTCTGGTGTGGCCAATCACCTGTGGTATTTCTCTGTGGTGTGGTCCACTTTGGTGCATTCTAACAGATCATTGGAGAACACTGAGGGAGTTGCTGAAGCATTTTCAGATCTCTAAAAACTTATCATTTAAGTCATTGTTTACTGTCCATTATTATATTTTCGTTTCTTGTATAGACTTTTTTTAACATGGATAAATTCACCTGTCTTCTCCCATCAGGCTTCTTATTAATGATTAGAAAATCTTTCCCCATTTCTAGGTTATTTTAACTATATCATATGTTTTTCTAATACGTTTATAGTTTTATTTTCAAAGTGACTTTTGATACACCTGGAATTTATTTTAGTATAAGTGGTAAAGTGTGGATCCAATTTTTATTTGCAGATACCTGAGAAGTTATCTTGATCATATGTATTTAGTATTCCATATTTTCCTACTTATTTAAAAGGGTGACACTATTTTTTACTAAATATCTATGTTTTTAAATTTATTTCTAGATCCAAAATTATGTTCCTTTTAACTTTTTTATTTTAAATTATTATGGGTACGTACAGTCGTATACCTTTTTAGGGCACATGTGATGTTTAATACAGACATATAATGTGAATTAAACAAATCAGGGTAATTGGGTTATCCATGACCTTAGGCATTTATCATTTCTTTGTGTCGAGAATATTCCAATTGCACTTTTTTAAGTATTTTAAAATATAACCCAATTTATTTTTTAATTTTTTATTTTTAATTATTACGTGTACATAATAGTTGTATATCCTTGTAGGGTACATGTGATGTATTGATACAGGCATACAGTGTGAATTAATCAAATCGGAGTAATTGGTGTATCCATCACCTCAGGCATTTAACATTTCTTTGTGATAGGAACATTCCAATTCCACTCTTTTAGTTATTTTAACGTATACTCCAACTTGATTATAGTCACTTTGTTGTGTTATCAAATATTTTTCATTCTATCTAACTATATTTTTACATCCACTAACCATCCCCATTTTTTTTTATTTCAGCATGTTATGGGGGTACAGATGTTTAGGTTACATATGTTGCCCTTGCCCCCCCTCCACTCCCAAGTCCAAGTTTCAAATATGTCCATCCATCCCTATTTTATGTTCCCCTCCCTGGTATCCTTCCCAGCCTCTGCATCTATCATCCTACTCTCAGAGATTGAAGATAATGTCTATATGCTAAACAAATTAGATGAAGAAAAAGAACACAGAAGCAAGAGACAAGAACAGAACATATAAGAAATGTGGGATTATGTAAAGGAACCAAATATAAGAATTAAAGGCATCCTGAAGAGAAAAGAAGAAAATACACAAGGGCTGGAAAATCTATGAAATGCTTTTTCAACATCAATTGAAATGATCATATATATGGTTTTTGTTCTTTCTGTTGATATGATGTATCACAGCAATTGATCTGCATATGTTGAACCATCCTTGCATCCCTGGGATGCAGCTCACTTGATCACAATGAATAACCTTCTGAATGTGTTGTTGAATTCAGTTTGCTAGTATTGGATCTCCCTTATATGTTTTGTTTTTTGTTTTTTTGTTTTTGTTTGTTTGTTTAGTGTTTCCCTGAGGATCTTTTCTTTATTTTTGACCTTTGAGAGCTTGGTTATTAAATACCTTGAGGTAGTCTTGTTTGAGTTAAATCTAGTTGGTGTTGTATTACCTTCTTGTACGTGAATATTGATATCTTTCTCTTGGTTTGGAAAGTTCTCTGTTATCATTTCTTCAAAGAAATTTTCTACCTCAATCTCTCTCTTTACATCCTTTTTAAGGCCAATATCTCTTAGGTTTTCTTTTTCGAGGCTATTTTCTAGATCTTCCAGGCTTGCTTTATTCTTTTTTATTTTCTTTTCTTTTTTCTCTTCTGACTGTATATTTTCAAATAGCCTGTCTTCAAGTTCATTAATTCTTTCTTCTGCTTGGTCAATACTGATGTTGACCAAGTATCAGTCAACATTTCTCAGTTTGTCAATTGAATTCTTTAGGTCCAGAATTACTGCTTGATTTTTTTTATTATTTCAATTTCTTTGTTAAATTTCTCTGATAGGCTACTGAATCCCTTCTCTGCCTTCTCTTGAAGTTCATTGAGCTTCTTCAGGACAGCTATTTTGAATTCTAAGTCTTTGGTCCCTGCAGCCATATCAGTATTAGAGGTGTCCCAAGCCTAGTTATGCTGTGACTCTTGCAGATTCCTGATGGTATCTTCTTGGTGGACTTGGGTATGATATGGGATAATTCCTTGGGTTAAGAAGAAAAAAATATCTTACTCTTTCCTCACTCTCTATGCTGCATTGTTGGAGTTAGGGGAGGAGTCACCTGGGCACTCAATCATGGCCACCAGTGCCAGGGAACACCTGAAGCGAGTCCATTCTCATCCAAAGCCCAATGGAGACTGGTGCCTGGCTACCTCTGATGTTTATTCAAAGCCCTCAGGCTATGTAGTCAGAAGGTGGTGAATCCTTCCAGGCCTAGGTCATTCCCTTCAGGGCAGAAGGTTTCCTTCCAGCCCAGGGAGGGTCTAGAAATGCTATCCAGGAACTAAAGCCTGGCCTCAGGGGCTTCGGAAATATGCTTAGTATGTTATTTTTACTGTGGTTGAGCTGGTGCCCAAGTTGCAAAACAATGTCCTCTTAATCCTTTCCTTTCCTTTCACCAAGGGGAAGAAGATGCTCCCTGAGCTGTACTGCCTAGAGTTGGGGAAGGCGTGACACAGGCACTGGCTGGGCTGCCGCTGTTGTGTCTCACTGGGTTACATGCACCCCAAATGCACTGGCTCTGAGCCAGTACAGCCATAGGAATTGCCCAAGGACTGCAGCCTTTGTGGCCTGATTGCTTTACAAAGTTAGTCCACGCCCCAGGCTGCTTTTTGTCAGCTGGTAGTGGGGCTGCTCTGAATTTGGGTTTGGGGATGCAGGATTTCTCTGCGGCCTGACTGGTCGAAATGCTCCCTCCGTGAGCACCAGCTGAATTCTGCCCTGTGCTCTGTTCCCCTCAGCCAGGGTGGCCCTAGGTTTCAATGTAAAGTCCCACAATCACTTCAGCCCCTCCCCGGGGCTGACAGATTCTCTCTCTACTCTGTGCTGCTGCAGTAATCCTGAGGATCGGGGGAGGAGTGGTGCAGGCAATGCGGGGTGTCTTTTCTGCCCTCTGCAGTGCCTCTTTCCTCGACATAATGTTAAATCAGGTAGTGTGATCACTCACCTGACTTTTGATTCTTTCAAAGGTGCTTGCTTGCGAGGATAGTTGTTGAATTTGGGGTTCCAGGGACAATTGCTGGAAGTTTCTGTTTAGCCATCTTGTTCTACCTGAATTATGTTCTATTGATTGTTTAGTCTCTTCTTGCATTGGTGTCACATTATCTAATTAGTGCTGTTCTCTATTACATTTTTAATGTGTAGTAGAATTAGTTCATCAACTTCATAGTCTTCCTTTTTGGAAGTGCCCCATATATTCTTGCACACTTATTTTCCCAAAGAACTTTAGAATCATCTTATATATATGCAAAAATAATGTTGCTTATACATTTATTGAGTATCCATGGAATTTCCATTGAATATTATGTATAGGCTAATTCTAAAAATTGGCTTCCTGCCAGTTTTCTTGACAATGTTTTTAATTTTCAATACAGCAGTAGGATATTCATTTCCATTTATCTTCTGCTATGTCTCTCATTTTAAAGTTTTATTCTTCTACATTGTATACATATTCTATGATGTTTATATTGAGTTATTTTATCCACATGTGTTTTTCATATGAATAGAATATTTTATGCCATTATATTTACTAACGGTTGCTTTGTTTAGTTAAGCTACTGATTTTTGTATTAGTTTTGTACTGAACCACTTACAGAATTTTGTAATTGATTTTAAGTGTTTTGACTTGTGTGATTCTCTTGTATTCCACCTCCATGCAGTCCTGTCTCTCACAGGTACTCAAACGTGAAACCCATTATTTCTTTGTGTATTTTCCAATATATTTACAACACAGGTTTCTTTGTTTTCTGGTAAATGTTATTTTTATAGGTGCATTGGTTTGTGCGGCTACTTCTTATTTTCAGCTACATAAATTAAAAAATTGAAATTTAAGAGTAACACATCAACAAATAATTATCCTCTTCCCTAGTTCTTGCCTACCTCAAAGGAGTGTTGTAAGAATTAAACAGATGGTTCCTTTAATTTAGTTTTAACTGATATAGAGAGCAATTCCACATAAGTACTAAGGATTAGGGTAATGTTTTGTCTCATTAATATTCAAAATGGAAAGAGATTATAAACTAAGAATGTTAAGTGGGCCTGTGTGTTTCAAGAACTGACATTGTATCTATGAAATGGAGATTTAGGCTTTCAATAAATAATATAGATTAACACAGAAAGTACAAGATGGCTTAGAGAAAAGGTCTAATAATATGTATTCATGAAGGCTGTGTTTTTGAAAAAGACAGAATGCAGCCAGGAAGCATGTTGTCTTGTGAGAATGAGCATTTACCAGTAAGCCTAAAGTTTCAGCAGCTAGAAACATAGAAATTTATTCATGATTTGCAGGGTTCAGTGAGGCTAGCAGATGTCACTCAAAGCACTTCAGGTATAAAGAGTTTCATAAAGGATTTAGGTCTTATGTGATTGCTGAAGATCAGGAAATCTGCCACAAAAATTAGGGAAGCTTCCCCTGGACATCTCAGCCTGAGGCTCTGAAGTAGATGGTCCTCAAAATCCCACTGGAATGCGCCTCAGTACTTAGCGTTACCTGGGAAGCTCCCGCTGACTGACCCTCAGGGGCAGCAAAGTGGGTGATTCCCAAGGGCCCCTCTACCAGAGGAAGCTGTAATCCCGGTGTCTTCCCAGGAGTCTAGTGCAACCGAATTCCTCTCTTTGGGAAATTCTGACCTGGAATCACACAGCAAAAAATGATTTGGGGCATTGTATTTCTTGGCCTTGCTGGCAACATGGGAGAGCTCTCAGAAAGAACAGTGGTGTGGGTGAGCGGACCAAAGACAGGCTGTAAACTCCCTAACAGTGTGACGTGGTTTGTGGCTTTACTGCACATGATGACACTCAGGTTCATGGTTTTTCATCTTGTGCCTCCGCCATTCCTTTGGGCCCCAGGTCCTCTACGTCTTCTCCTAGATGGCAGGTGCAAGAGGTGAGTGACACACCTGCTTGATACCTACCTTGAGCTAGAAGTGATCACATCAGTGGCCATTAGTCCATAAGGAATGGACTTATTATTCTGGAAATTTTGGAGAGTCAGACCTCATAAAAAGTGATATAAAGGTTTTGATTTCTTGATGGCACACACATATTATATTAAGGTAGAGTGGCCACTTTCAATTCCATTGCATCACACACTTATTTAAATTTCTACAAATGCATGTACCTTACATTCCTGTTTTTGCCTATTAAACAAAAAGATTTTTGGATAGCATTATAAGGAAGAATTTTTGGTTACCCAATGTTCTGCTAGGAGTATTTGGTCATAAAGGATAAAATAAATAAATACTTTTGGGAGCCAACTTCTATTTGGATCAGCTAGCCAAGAGATTTTGAGGAGCTGACTTAAGCTAAGAAAATGATATAACTGTCATCCCCAAAAGCAGTTTGACTGAATATTAAATGAATTTTATTTCCCTGCCTTTGGCCCAGGATTCCCAAAGCCAGATATTTTCGTTTCTTGCAGTTAGTAATGTCTGGTGCATTTATTCCAATGAATGAATAAAAAAGCAGAAAGATATTTACAGTAAGAATGCTGGTCTATGCATCTGATCTTAAATGCATAATAATTGTTTTCTTCTTTGCCCTTTATAATCCCTGAAATTCTAACCAGATTCACACCTCTATCATTAGCCAGTCACCTACAAAATGAGTTTTATTTTATTAAATCTGAAAGTCACATGGAGTTTTACAGCAGGAAAAAATGTTACAGAGATTCATGTACTGTTTCCCCAAAGTGCCGTTACTGGTTAAAGGTTAATTAGTTTTATTATAAACCTCTGTTTTCATTGAGCTATTGTCTAAATAGACTCCACTCCAGGTAGCTGCTCGAATTATCTCTACTCTAATGAATACCCAAAATGTGTTTGAGGTTTTAGATTCTTGGCCAGAATTGCAGCACCGGTGTGAGGCAGTAGTTGTATCTGTGACAAAGATATTTTATAAATCATGTAATTTCACACAATTTTTCCATTCTACAATAAGCTTGACACAAAAGGGCTCGTGACGCAGATAGCATTACCATAAAATTTTAAACAGAGCGTATTTAAAAGTTCATAAAACCGGATGATGATAAAAATAGCACATTTTCACATAATTAGAGATTTAGTGTGGTATTATAATTTCATTTCCACAAAGCAACCTTTCATACACGGGGTTTTCAAGCATGTAATTGTGAAATGCAATTCAAAATGCCAAATGGAAGTGACACACACAGAATTTCTGAATAGTCACGTCAGGCACAATCTGAGCTTATAGGAAACTGGGAAATTTGGAAGTACGATAGCGCTTGGCGCTTCGTGTGTCTGTGAAGGAAGCTTGGAATGACAAAAGAAGCGATAGAACGTAAGTGAATTCCTCTAAGAGGTAACCAGAGGCACTTCTGAGGGGTTTTTTAAGTGAATGTGCAGACCTTGGTAATAGGGGTGCGACGCTGTACGTGTCGCTGTGGTGTTGGCACCCTCTCTCGCCGGCACAGCCAGGTAGAGTCAGTTCCTCGTTACTACCCATTGCCTTTGACAGTCACAGAGGCAATTTCTAGGCATGTGCTGCCTCCTCAATAGCTGTTATGAGTTGAATTGTGTTGACTCTCCCAAAATTCATGTTGAAGTCCTGATATCCAGTACCTCTGAATGTGCCCTGATTTGGAAACAGGATCATTGCAGATAGACTTAGCTAAAATGAGGTTATACTGGAGTACAGTGGGCTCTAATCTGATATGACTTGTGTCCTTGCAGAAAGGAGAAGTTTGGACACAGCGCACAAAGAGATATCATGAAGGCAGAGAGGGGGTGATGTTTCTAAAAGCTAACGAACACCAAAGATTGCCAGAAAATCCCCAGCAGCTCAGAGGCAGCATGGGACAGATTCTCTCTCAGCCCCCAGAAATAAGCAAACCTGCCAACACCTTGATCACACACTTCTAGCTTCCAGAACTGTGAGACACTACACTCCTGTTGCTTAAGCTGCTGAGTGTATGACACTTTGGTACTGCAGTCCTAGCAATTAATGTAGTGACATGACTTCAACTGGAGCTACTCACATGTAAATAAAAGACTGTACTTTAAAATGAGCATGGCTTACTAAGTAAACAAAAATGTACTTGGTTAGAATTAGACGTTGTGTGTTTGTTATCTAAAATCTACCTGATAAACCATGCTGTCAATGACCAACATGTTTTAATTAGGCATCAATCCTTCATAAGTATGGAGTAGGTGAAATTCCATAAATATTTAAGATGTCTCTGTTTTTTCTTCATAAACTATGGACAAAGACATAGTTACTGAAGATGAGCAATAATGTATAAATTCTGCCCTCTTAGTTCCTAGATGGCAAAACTCTGAGAAGACTAAATTGTGTGGTATGGAAATCAACATAAACATGATGGTAAAGAATACATAAGATCATTGTACTCATCAATTAGCATTGAAAATGTATGCACTATTCACTAAAGTGTGTCTCCTAGGCATGGAGCAGTCCCCTGGGAATGGAATAAGTCTGGATAAAATACAAAGGAACGCTGTATATAATATACATAATATATGTGTTTTTCTTGAACCCTTCTGAAATTTTTGATATTTATTTGTTATGTGGGCAAAATTGGGAAGCTTTTGCCTGCATAATTAGAGACACTAAGCTTCCATTGTGAATGAAATTTCTATTATATGGCCATAGATTGGTATTTTAGGTGAAAATGTAAAATATATGCGTGTGTGTGTGTGTATATATATATATATTTATACACAGAATTACATATAAGCATATAGAAGACAATAATATTGTCCTAAAGTCATAATTAAAAGTTATAATTTTGTATTTCATATAGTAACTTCACAATCTAGTAATGTTTCTTATCTCAAACCAATTAATTTAAATATATAAAAGTTCACAAATAGAAATATATAAACAGTGCAAAATGTAGCAGAATCATTACCAATATAATGTCTGTTGTACATCAAGATAATTTGTATAGAGACAGAAAGCAGTTTCGGGGTTGCTTAGGGCTGGGGATGGGAATGAAAGGGTGACTGTCACTGGGGACAAAATCTATTTGTAGGGTGATTTGGTGGAATGAAAAATACTTCCCACGTTTAAATATATCTACTTCTAAATCCCTGGGGCCTATGAATTTTACCTTATATGGCAAAAGATGTGATTAAATTAAGGATCTTGAAATGGGAGATTATCCTGGATTATTCTGGTGAGCTTTATATGGAGTCACACATACTCATATGAGAGTTAGACTGAGAGAGATTTCACACACACACACACACACACACACACACGCACACGCGCGCGCGCACACACACACATGCACACATACGCACAAACACAAGGTGAGGTGAAGATGCAGCAGGAAGAGACTTGTAGATTCTTGCCTTGAGTATAGAAGTGATGCCACACAAGCCAAGGGATGCCTGCAGACACCAGAAGCCCAAAGAGACAAGAAACAGATGATCCCTTAGAATCTCCAAGAGACTGTCACCCTGCCGACTCCTTGATTTTGGTCCAGGGAAACTGATTTGGATTTTTGGCTTCCAGAACTGTGAGGAAACATATTTCTATTGTTTTAAGCTACCAAGTTTACAGTAATTCATTAGAGCAGCTCCAAGAAACTAATATAAATAATGAAATGTTCTGAACTTAGATTACGATGGTGATCGTAAAACTCTGTAAGCATACTAAAATACACTTAATTCTACACTCAAAATGGGTGAATTTTATGCTCTGTAAATTATATCTTAATGAACATGATTTTTAAAAGTCTTAGTAGACATATCAAAAGGTTAAAATTTTAAAATGATATGCAAATTTCTTAGCTATTTGGTGTTTAATACTACAAAACGGCTGTAATATTTTTCTTGTGATGTGCTTTTACTTCCATTCCAGTTACGTTTATGTAGAAACACTTTCTTGCAGAATTACATCTAACGTTAGACTACTTAAGAACTATATTTTAAAGCAATATTGAATAACATTAACACATTTAGCATAGAAGTTCAACAATCAGAAAATGGAAGCATCACATTAAATTTTAAAACACCCATATCCAGAACATATGAAAAACTCTCAAAAATTAATATTAAGAAAACAAACAACCAATATTTAAAAACAGATAAAATATTTGAGTAGACATTTTACAAAAGAACATATATGAATGGTAATTAGTCACACAAGAAGATGCCCAACACCATTAGTTATGTAGAAATGTTCTGTGTTTCTACTGTGCTGGTGTTTCCATGACTACACGTTTGACAGAACTCATAAACCCAAACACCTAAGAAGCATGACTTTTACTGTTGGTAAATTATACTTCCAAAAATCCTGACTTTCAGAAAAAACTACAAAGCATAAATCATTTTTAGAGGCTGACAGAAATCAATTTATTATCTTAAATACTGAATAAAAGAGAAATAAAATAAAGAGAAATCTTTCCTTTCCTGTATGAATGGCACCACTGAACAACTAAATCAGAGATGAGAAGTACTTAAACAGTATTCCAACTAATAAATACAAAAAAAATAATAGAATTGGACTATTATTATTTTGCACACCCAATGGATTAATAGACATAGGCATTCAGCAGCAATGGTGCAAGCATCACAAAAACAGAGACGTTCGGAAATAAACTTCTTCCTGCTGAAGGGACATCACTCCGACAGCAGTCTTGCCAAACGAATGGAACCAGAGATGGCTCAGTCTCCGGATCCAGCTGCCACTTTGTCATAAACAAGAAAGACAGAGGAGCACATTGACCTGCAGCAAAAGAGTGCAGGCAGCAACCTGAGAATAAGTTGAGTAAATTCTCAGATTTCAAGATAAATATATAAAAAACATAGTATTTCAGTTCATATCCATACAATCATAATAAAAAATAAATATTATTCTTATTTTACCTGTTAGCTCTCTGTAACACGCACACAGAATAAAGTCCAAACAAAGTTTTTCCAACATTTATTTTCACTTTCAACAGCCTGTTGCCCATTTCAGAGCTCCTCCAGCTTTTCCTTTGACCTGGCCGTGTCTTCCAAAATCACTGGTGTATCTGAATGCTTCATTGTGTGAGAAATTTTCAAAATACTTGGAACTATTTAAAATTTCCAAATAATGATTTAAAAAAAAATGTTAGGCAATGTTAATCAAATACCTTCCAGAGGCTTAGCATTTGCTATTACATTTGATATTCATGATATCCTTGCGAGGATTCAACAATGGAATTTTAGGTTCCATGTAAGGAAAAGAACAGGAATCATTTTGCATCAACAACCGCATTTGAAACAACACAGTTTAGAGAAAAATCACCTAACTGAAAGATATTTAGAAAAAATCCATCATTTACTGCAGCACTATTCACAGTAGCCAAGAATATGGAAGCAACCTCGGTGTCCATCAATAGACAAATGAAGAGAGAAAATGGAATAGTATTCAGCCATACAAAAGAATGAAATCCTGTCATAGGCAGCTATGTGGATGAACCTAGAAGACATTATGTTAAGTGAAATAAACTAGGCATACAAAGACAAATACGGCACGATCTTACTAATTCCTGGAGTCTAAAGAATTGATGTTATGGAATAGTGGTTACCAGAGGTTGGGGAGGTTCGGGGGGAGGCAGATAAGGAGAGATTGGTCAACAAGTACAAAGTTACAGTTACATAGGAGGAATAAGGTCTGGTGTTTTATTGCATAGTGGGTGACTATGGTCAACAATATTGTATTGCATATTTCAAAATGGATACGAGAGGATTTTGAATGTTCTTGCCACAAATAAATGAAAAATGTATAAGGCGATGGATGCGCTCAATACCCTGTATACACAATGTACACACGTACTGTAACACCACACTCTACCCCATGAATATGACCAATTATCATACATCAATTAAAAACAAAATTTGCATGGGATCTCCAACTGCAGACAAGAGCAACCTGGAGAGACTGGCAGGTCAGGTCAGCATAACACCTGCAGCTGCCACCCACCTTTCCTATAATGTTTGAGGAAAAAAGAAAAATAATTTAGAAAAGAGTCATTCAGTGAAAAGGACACTCACACTTTGTCTAAAATCTGCTCCCACTGACCCCATCATAACACCTGAGACTCTCCCCATTCTCCCTCCATCTTCCCCCCCGACCTTTGTCACTCTGTCCTGTGACAGCACAGCTTTTTTATAACTGAAGGCCATTAACCACATTCTCCCACTTTCCCAAGCTGAATTTCACACTTCTTCTTATGACAAGTGGTTGAAAGGACTGATCTCTAAAATTTCTTCCAATTTTAAATTTTTGTATTTAAAGGAAGATTGTTACACCCTGTGAATTATTTTCAACTTTGTTAAAGAGAAAGACCATTCTGGGGTGGGGGGTGCTTGCCATAATAGGATTCTAAACTCCCCAGATCTTGGACTGAAAACAGTTTTAAATTCCCCTTAGCCAGAGTTTAGCTTTTGAAAAAAATGGAGGCTCTTATTTTAGTTAAAATATCTTACCTGATATTGATCCCAGGAAGTTTGTAGAACTGTGCAGTGTTTAATTTTATAACAACCCCTGCTATTGTCCCTTTCTCCCAGAACTGCTATTATGAACTCTTCAGACTATATAATTAATAGCATATTTACTGAATTTAGTATTTACCAGACTTTGTGTGAAATGTTTTATATGCATTATCATATTGAATTCTCAGACAACCTTGAATTTCAATGTATTTCATTTCTGAGCAGAGAAATAAGCTGTGCTCCTCCATGCAAGATCATGGAAATAACTAACAAGCAGGTCTGGGATTTGAGTCCAGGTCTGGGCATCTCCAGAGCCCACCTACTTAACGATGTGCAGTTTGTCCCATGAGTCTCACACATTCGAAGCTCTCTTCAAATCAATTCTGAAGCAGCCTCAGTGTTGGATAAGCCTCAGCACCTTCATGGAAGTCGATTAAAGCTCACCATCCCGAGGCAGAGTATTCCACAAATGAGGTGCCTAAACACCACTTTCTATGATTTAAATTTTAAGTCCAGCATTGTAGCTGTCCATTTGAAGTGAAGAAAGCAAAGCACTATTTGGGACGGTGAATGTTCTCACCTGATGCCTGCTGTGTGAGGTCCAGGCTCTCTGTGATTCTCCCAGGGCTGGGAGTTAGGAGGATTTTGAAGAGGAGGAAGGCAACAAAGAAAAGAGTTCTCATACCCCCAAGTTCAGAGCACCCTGGTGCTGTCCTGCAGACAGCGGCTGCACCTCATCTCTCCTGGGGGCGATATGTGGATTGGGAGCAGCAGGAAGGGACACAGTAGCACACCACAGAGTTCAGCCAGAGTTTTGCTTCTGCACATTAGATCAAATGGGAAGTCACCCTCCTGCCGTACGTGTCATCTTAAGCTGTTTTGGACAGATTTGAGTAAAGTATTACTGGAAGAGGTTGCTGTGAGTAGGTTATAAATGTCATGTTTTTTTCTGGTCTGTAAGCAAAGTTCTGCTAGTGATTCAATGGGGCTCTTACTTTGCCTGGGGGCCCTGCAGATGATGATCCTATACAACGACAGGAAATGGAATTATTATCCTTGAGGATTCAGTCTAGGTTGCTATTAAATCACTTTCATGCTATTGCTTTTGGGAGGTAACAAGTGATAGTTTCCTGCACTGTCTATAGATCCCTTTCCCACAGTCATATTCCATTTTTCCTGTGAAATAATTTTCTTCATTGCTAATGCTTGGGAATTATTAAATATAAGTAAAGCTTCTCTATTATTCATCAGTACCATTTTTTGTTATAATAATCTAGTTTGTGGAGCAATAGAAAGGAAATTTGTTCACTTAAGAATAAATGAATAATAAAATCACTCCAATCTACCCAGTTTGTTAGTGTGAAGGTTTAGGTAGAAGGAAAGGAAGACTTGTAATAGTGGCTTTAAGATATATTCCTTCTTTCACAATGTTATGTTCTTATGTCTTCTGGGCCTTGCTCAGAAACTATCTGGAGAACAGACACTGCTCCAAAAACTGTGCTGCATTTGTTTGCACGAGGGAGGTTCTCTTTTTGTCTAATGTGGAAATGCTCTATGCTGCAGTAGTTTCCTACAGAACATTTTTAAAAAATGTACAAAAATAAAAAAAAATCAAAAGGCTATGAAGTGTGAATTCCTCTCTCTAATTTATCATTGGTTTTCACTTTGATCATTCTCTGACAAAGAACATCTGTTCAGGAGCTGGTGGTCCCCACATCACCCCCCACGGAGTGTCCCCAGCAGGAGAGCAGCAGGCCTGCCTCTGCACCAGCCCAAAAGAAGCCCTGAGCAGTTTCTGTTTTATCCAGGGCTGCCTGAGCTATCATTAGCTTGAAAATTTAGAAATGGAGAGAAAAAAAGACAGAGGGATAATGCCACAAACCATCCCTGCTTGCTGAGTCTCCTAAGACTCATAATTTCACAACTTCTACTGAGAGCATTAATGGGGAGTTAATTAGTCATTGTTGTGATTGATGCTGAAGTCCATGATTTTTCTTTTTTATGGGACTGATGTGTTAGCTAGGCTAATTTGCAGAAGTTGAATAAACAGAGGTTTCACACCAGCATGAAAAATTACAGGTGCTGAAAACCTTTTAAAAATATCTAAATAATCTATCTGCCAACTGCCACTCCTGATCACTAGAAGTCGTCGAACGACAACAACCAAAAAAAAAGAATACCTTAAGAGCTTTAGCTAAAATTCTACTTTATCCATATTCAAAAAAGGGGGAACAACTATCACGTCCTGATTAGAATGAAGATTCTTAGAATCAAGCCTGTATTCAGAAGGAATGAAGGACAAACTGCGACTAGTAGCACAGAGCTGACCAGGGCCCTCAAGACAGCCCTGTCCACCAAGGGAGCAAGGACACACCTGCTGCACCCTCCTGTGCTGGGGCTTCTCCCAGAGGAACAGGCCAGGCACATGCCCAATCCTCTCAGAGGGGCCGTGATAGAAGGCAACATCCTCATCTCTTCCAACTGCAGAGCATCACATGCTACAAAGGTGCTAATAACCCAGTACAGCAGCAGTCCCCAGCCTTTCGGGCACCAGGAACTGGTTTCATGGAAGACAAATTTTCCACGGATCGTGGGTCAGGGGGTGGGATGTTATGGGGTTGGGGGAGGTGGTGCGGAGCTCAGGCGGTGATGCTCAGCCCTTTTCCTAACAGGTCGCAGACAGGTACTGGGCTTAGCCCGGGGGTTGAGGACTGCAGCAGTAGAGAGTCCCTCATACAGAATGTAACAGGTGCATCGAAGCGCTCTTCGCAGTTGCATCTGTGCAATGACTATGAAAAAGGCAATTGCGTAATGGCCAGGTGTGGCCTCCTTGCTCACATGATGTGACATAAGGTAAGCCTCCACCGGGGTCTCTCCCAAGGACTCCAGAAGGTCAGGATGCAATGTCAGAAATGACTGGCATGGTGTTTGCACCCACCTCAAAGCTACCAATAAAAGTCCAGGACCTGCCTTCCAAAGAAGGACGCTGGCCCTTTGTACTGCAGTTATGAGAACTATACGAACAGTAAGAAGCCCTGGGCAATTGATGACCTGGAGTAACTAGGGCATGGGTTCATCCCATATGGAGAGGAAACTAGAATTAAATTCGTTCCCAACATGTTCCAGAACGTGAAAAACACTCTGATTTCTCATCTAACCCTCACTGCAGTCCTGACAAGTCGTTTGTATCATCTGTCCGCGGCCACGGAGGAAACAGATTCGGTGAGACTGTGCAACTTCTCCCCCTGGCCGGAGTGGGGAACCTGTAGCCTTCCGATTTCAAGATTGTTTTTTTTAAGCACCAAAAGAGGCAAGAAAAGCTTAATCTTTCTTTGTTGCACCGCTTTTGATAAAAATGTCTGTAAAATTCAGATTCAGTCAAAAGCCCGCATTTAAGGACCTAGAACACCGCATGTTCCCCACTCCAACTCCATCACCTTGTATCTCCCTCTGGGAAATCTTGGCAAAGCTCGTGTCACCCTGGAGTCTTGCCCAGTGATGGAGAAGAGGCCTTTCTCCACCTGTAAAACCTCAATCATTTCACTCATGTTCAATATACAAGGTAATCAACTAACCACGATGAAAAGGGAGTGACAGCAATGTCTATCGACAGACAAATGCTACCACATTAAAGTACTTAGCTAACCAGTCCCCGGTCGAAGACTCCCGGGAAGCCACATTTGCAAGTTGGCGCCAGGCTCTGCTTTGGCTGCTGTGCACTATTTGTCTTCTCAGGTATCTTTTCTTGGATTATCACTCAAGAAGAAGAGACAAGGTACTGCACCATCTCTGTGCATAAGAGGCATTCCAGATTGTTGTGATTCAATCCCTTATGGTTATTTAAGACCTAATATGTAAATATTAAAATAGTATATAAAGGGTTATTCAAGAGAAAGTGACTATAGAAAATATTTGAGGCTGGCTCCATGATAGAGCAGCAGAGAAGTGCAAGGCCGAGAGTTACATTCACTTCAGCAACCCGACCACGCAGTGGCACCAGGAATGCTCCAGCTGGGCGGCAGCAGGAGACTCGTGTGGGAGTGGGACATTTCAGCTGCAATATGATGGATGAGAGAAGGCAGCCCTGCGGCATTTGGGGGAAGGGCACTTCTTGGAAGGAACTGCAAATGCCAGAGACCTTAGGCAGGAGGGAGCTTCTCAGGAGTTAAGACAGAGGAAACAGGCAGCTGGCGGGCAATGACAAGGACGGGGATGGCATCAAACTGTCAGAAAGGCAGACAGAGGCAGGACTGTGTGGGCCCTTTCAGGCCATGCACAGGAGTTTGGCTTCTGCACAACCTGTAATGTGAAATTACAGTAGAAATTCTCAGTTTCGATTTACATGTTAGCAAGGTAATGCTGCTTCTTAGGTTGGCAGTGGCTGTAAGGAGCAAGACTGGAGCAGCAGGGAGACCCTAGGAGCTGTGAAAGGGTCCAAGTGGCACACAAGACAGGTTAGACCGATGTAATCCGCACTGGCAATGTGAGGAGTGGATAGCTGACAGACACATGCTCAAGGCAGAGCTGGCTAGAGGCGCTGCCAACGCAAACATGAGGTGTGCAGCAAAGAGGGAATCGCGGGTCACTGGGGGCCAGGCCAGAGAAACTGAATTTTTGGCGTTAGCAGCTAATGCGGTAAGAAAAGCTTTGAGAGAGGCAGATTTGTGGGCGTGGAGGGGTTCAGTGTGGGACAAGGAAGGAAATCTGTGGTGCGATACTTAGCAAGAGTGAGGGGTTATCCTTGATCTCGTGTTCCCCAATTTCCCACCTCCCCAGTTCATCCACGAGGGGGGCCAATGGACACTACTCCGAAGACATTTCCCAGGTCCTCCATCCTTCCTCATTCCGCCACGTCTGCAGTCACTTCCCATGTAACCGTCATCCTCACCTGCATCCCTCTTGCTCTCCACTATTCCACGTCCCATCTTTCATGCAGAAGTCTTTTGAAAATGTAGATCTGACCCTACCACCTTCCTGCCTAAAGTCCTGCAAGGGAGACCTATCAGGTCCAGGGTAAATGTCAAAGCCTGGCTCGTCAAGGACCTGTGTGTCAGGGTCTGCCACCCTCCACCCTCCAGTCACACCACACTCCCTCCCCCACAGCAACCCCCCAGGGGAGCCTTCTCATTCTTCTGCATCCCCAAACTCCAGCCCACTCTCAGGACCTTGGGAATAACTAACCTCTGCTTGATCTCTGCACGGCTGGTCCCTTCCTGTCATGTAAATCTCAATGTAAATGCCATTCTTTGGAGAAATTTTCTCTGCTCACATAATCTAAAGTGGCCACCCAGCCCTCTTTATTACACAACTCTATTGAAATTTTCATTATTGCTGTCATGACCTGGAATGTTCCTGTTAATTTGCTAGTTTGTTGTCTTATTGGTTGTCTCCCCTAGATGAGATTAAGGTACATGAAAATGGGTCCTATTCTCTTTATTCGAGTTGGACAGTGTCTGATACCAAGAAATGAAAATATTATCTGAATGAGTGAATTGTTATTTCCCTAACACATCGCAGCTGTCCTTGGCATATAGCAGATGCTTAGTGAAGGTTTTGAAGGTTTTGAAGGATTTTTTTAAAAATAAATGTATACAGGAAGAAAGATCCCAAGTGATACTCGAGAATCATCCAAGCATCTCATTTCTCTTCATTACATTACTTGATTATCACTAACAAGTAATTTTCCTAAACCTTCAATCAAAATACCACTGTGACAACCATCGGCTAAGTACTTTGATATACCAAATATTTTCCATTTGCTTTGGATTGAGAAGCATTATCTCAGGATTCTCAAACCCAAATTTTCATGCATTATTAAAAACAACCACTAAGAATATCATCCCCCCTGAATCAAGACCATTTGTCTCGTTTGCCTCAGGCAGAGGTTAGTACACCTGCCATTACCAAAAGCTTAGACTCCTCCTCCTCAACTGGGGGGCATTTCCTTCTCTACTGGTGAACACTTCACTCTCAAAGGTAGGTTCTAAGCAGAAGGACAGTAACACATTTGCAGAGGGGCTACAATATCCATTCATTTCAGAATAAATATGGAAATCAGGTAGCTAACGTTCCTATACTTTCCCAAGGGAAGAAAAAAGTGAATTTGTTCAGAATAATAAACAGAATCAAGTTTGCTAAACCATCCATTTATCAAATTGACTCTCCTGCAGTCATGTCCAATTGATCCACATACAATTAGCTTGACTTGAATATGTTGCCCGAGTCTGGGGTGTGACGGAAGAGGAGAGAGGAATCAGATAGTACTGAACACGGCGTTTCCCACCTGAGGCCTCAGGGCCACAGGGGCAGTGAGGTGACAAACAGCCCTGGGGTAAGCAGGGCCTATTGAACTGGAACACTGATTTAACTCAAAACTTTGGAGAAAAATGTTAGACGATTCAACTTAAAAGTGTCAAGAAGCATCTTTTTTTTTATTTCTTAAATTAAAACAATGCCAGGAATTCTAAGAAGCAGAATAAACTTTCACATGAGCACATATGCTGAAAGATGGAATTGTAGAGGGAGATCCCAGAAGGACAGCTTAGATTACATAATCAGAGCCTCTGGGGTGTCCGCATTGCCATTAGGGATTTCAGCAGAAAAATTCAAGAAGTTAAACAGCGATTAAGGCCACCTTCCTACTGCCTGCACGCTAAGCTCCAAAACACACATCCACTTCTCAGCTGTGCTTTCTTTCTTCTGAAACTTTAACTGGCTCTCCCATGACCCACTCATGGACACTCCCTCAAGAAAATTTTCTCAGAATGAACCCAAGGAAAATGCTCACCTCCTGGTGCATGAGCATCTGAGATTCACCCATGCCACTAGCCTTCAGTGTCTGTCCCTCCACCAAGGTGCAAGCTCCTCCCCTTGGGCAGCTGCCTGCATCTCTGCACTCCCCATTTCTGGTACTATCTGGGCTCAATAAATACCTGAAGAATTCATGGACTTACTTTTCATCTTGGGTAATTGTGCTGAGCTTGATGACAGTGTGCTGAGCTTCAGCCACATAGTGGCTGAAGAGTATTTGGCAATGGTCACAATGGTATTTCTAACTATTCTCAAGGCTACAAAGTCCAAGATTAAGGTGTCAACAGAAAAGAACTGAAACTCTGCAGAATAATTTAAAGAGGTTTATTGTGAATCATGGCCTCTCCAGGTTGTGCCTGGAGAGCCATGCTCAAGAAGCTCTAGCAAGTAATCCCACCACTTTGTAGAGAGACAAGAATTACACGTAAACTCAAATCAATACACGGAAAGTGTATATTGGCTTGGCCAGAAAAGGCAGGACATCTGGAATCAGGGGCTTACTGGTTATAGGTTGGCTAAAGATTCTTGGATTTGTAATTGGTTAAAGGAAAGAAGGTTTGTCTAAAGGCTTGGAATGTTTTAAACTAATACATCTATTCCTCACAGACAAGCCACTGGACATTTACCAAAACTCAAGTGATCTCTTAAGTAAATTGATGATCTAAAGGTATGGTTGGAGCTTTGTCTTTGCATGGCCTTAGGCTTGTTAATGATTTAGTATCTTATTGTACAAAGAAAAACTCCAAAATGGAGGGGGTGTTATGAGGCATGTCTGACCTCCCTTGTCCTCATGGCCTGCAACTCAGCTTTAAGGTTTTTGTAGGCTCCTCTTGGCCAAGAGGCCACCCATTCAGTTGGCTGAGGCACTTAAGCTTTTATTTTGGTTCACCAAGGCATGGCAAATTCATTGTCTGGTGAGGGCCCATTTTCTGGTTCATAAATGGTACCTTTTCACTGTTTCCTCACATGGTAGAAGAAAAGAGCTAGCTCTCTGGGGTCTCTTTTATAAGGGTACCAATTCCATTCATATGTGCTCTGCCCTCAACTTAATGACTTTCTAAAGGCCTCATCCTTTAATATCAGTACCTTGGGGGTTAGGATTTCAACATATGAATTTGGGGAGGACAAAAACATTGAGGCCATATCATGTAACCTTTTAAATGTATGTTCAATTTTGTCATTTAAAAAATGTATTTGGAAGTGTAAGGTGATAAACATATTTTATAAAATAAATTTTTGGCTTGATTTTTAAGTATTACCTATGACATGGTTTTTGAGTATTCACTTGTACCCTTGTCATGGGTCCTACAATATTAGGGATAGATCCACTGGACTTTGTGGTATAGTACTCCTGCTGCAACACTCTTACCCAAACTTCACTCACCCCCTTTCTTTCCACTTCAACTTCTATCTAAGATCTTGACTATGAATAACACAAGCATATCCTATTTGCTTCTTATACCTGAGAGCTGAGCAGTGCAAGTCAGGAGTTGGGGTGAGGCTGGAGGAATTCAGAATCACGCAGATTGTGGTGATCACACATCAGCCCACCATAATTGAATGGTGCCTCAGTGTTTCACTGCACACCCCATGGGGCTGTTTTCTCCACTCCCTGCAGTGACTAATTCAACCCATTGCTCCTGTCCAACATGAATGCTAAGAAGACCATTGACAGGAACAAGCACTTTCGTCTTATCTCCACTATTTACGTGGGTTGGTCAAATTCCAGAATTTCTAAGAGGTTGAGTTTCCTCATTTGTAAAATGCAGATTATAACATATACCCTTCAGTGTTGTCATAAGGATTAGAGACAACACATAGAAAGTGCCATTCACACAGTGAATGTAAATGGTGATAAGTATTAATATTACTAAAGCCCTCTCCTCCTCCACTCTGGAAGATGACCTTGCTTCTCACCTGCTGAGAAAGTGGGAGACATTAAGGAAGACCTTCCTCAACTCTCTGCACAGCCAGTTACTAATTATTCATTTTTTATCCCTTCTCCTCTGGGACAGGTTGTGCCTGCCCCTTTATAAGGTAAAATTCATGCCCACCTGACTTTCAGTGACTACGCTTCCTCCATCCAACCTCAGCTCTCTTGCATCTTTATCTTCCACTGTCCATTGGCCCCTCCTAAACAGTTTTTAGATCAATTCATATAATACACAGCCCAACAATTTTCCCCTAAGGAAAACCTCTATTAGTTCTTCCATTGCAAACCATATGCCCTCCCATATCATTGCATTCTTTATGTGGTTTTAATGGTGGTCATTTTTGCTAAGGTGTGTGCCATAGAGGGGAACAATTAAGAGGAGTTTTACCTCTGGTTCCATCAATCTAGGGTCACTTTTTTTGGTAAAGTTTCAGGATGGAATTTCTGCTCCATGCAGGTAATTTGGGCTCCAAATCCCTTTGTGGGAGGGACCCAACACATAGGTTACATTTCATTCAACAAAGATACGCTGATTTCCTGTGATGTGTGAGACACTGTTCTCAGTGCTGAGTACCACAGTGAACCAAATAGTCAAAGACCCTGTCCTCATGAAGCTTATACATTTGCAGAGGGGACTGAGTCTGTTGTCCTTGGGCACAAGACGATGGGAAGCTCTTGGGCCACATGTGGATGCTGCGTGTTTGTTTGCCTGCTTAGACTGAGAGCACTGAAAGAATTCTGGCTCTATGCCAGTGGGCCAGACATATGCCCCCTTCTTTGTTAGACTCAAGACCATCAAACCTGCCCTCCACTAGGATTTAGAATTCTAGCACTCTTGCACCTGTGTCCAGGTCCTATATGCCTTGGTCTGCTGGGGATTCAGCTTGAGTTCCTCAACACTACTTGCTATAGACTTAATGTTTGTGTTTCCCCAAAATTCATATGTCGCAATCCTAACCCCCAATGTGATGATATTAGGATGTGAGGCCTTTGTTATGTCATTAGGTTATGAAGGTGGAGACCTAATGAATGGAATTAATGCTCTTATAAAAGTGATTCTGGAGAGATCTCTTGCCCTTCTGCCCTGTGGACACAATGAGAAGATGTCATCTGTGAACAAGAAAGCTGATCCTCACCAGACATAGAGACTGCTAGTGTCTTGATCTTGGACTTCACAGTCTCCAGAATTGTGAGAAACACATTTCTGTTGTTTATAAGCCATCCGGTCCATGGTGTTCTGTTATAGCATCCTGAATGAACTAGGGTACTTCTTAACCAGTGTTTCCTTTTGTTTTGAGTTAAGCAATGTTTTTAAGATTATTTTTATTGTATTTTATTTAGCACATCTCAGGGTATCCATAAAATCTGGAAATATTGATAAATGTTTCAGGTTGAAGTTGTCCCAGATGATGGTTTGTATATTAGTCTATGTTTCCAGACCTTATAAACACACTTGTCTTTAGGGTGTGCAAGGGAGAGAATAGGTTTGGATTCAATGCAGTCCACCAAGCAACTGAAAGTACTTGTGAAAATTCTGTAATTTTCATGTATAGGCACCATCTCCATCTTCCTACTTCTGCTAATATGTTCTTGTTGTGGAGTAATAGAAAACAGAATGAGTCACAGACCATGTCCTGATGAGGGATATATGCTCTTTAAGAACCTGATGTTCTTTTCCCCCTTGTGTTTCCTGATTTTATTCTCTGAGTCACCTGTTTTATATTTACTATTTTCTTCTAGTGTTTTCTTTATCTCTGCCTTCTAAGCACTGATGTGATATAAGACTTGATTCTTGTGTCTCTTTATTTTTCAGTCTTCTTTTACTGCTGAACAGCAGTTGTTCTCTGAAGCCAGCTTTACTTCTCTTCATCTTTGATAACAGTATTAGGGAACTTCTGGGGGAACTTCATCTTCTCCTCCCATGGGTCCTGAGGGGACTCCCAGCACGAGTTCTGTACTGTCTGTGACGGCAGAAGAGGATGAGTGAGACAGCGTGATCCACCATACAGCAATGCTGTGGCCGCTATTTCAGGTAGCACTTCTGTCAAGTAAAACATCCCAAAGCTCAGAGCCTTAAAACAACCTCAACTTATGTCTATTTCTATGTTCTTTTGGTTCATAGGATAGGTCTTCTCCTTCAAGTAACATTGGTTGAGATGACTCAGGAGATGGTATTCAGTTGGTGGCTGAACTTGGCTGGAATGGAAGGTTGGGAGGGCTCTTTTTTAAGACCTGGGGTTTGGTGTGAGTGTCATCTGGTTTTGTTTGCTTCTACTCTATACCAGCCCTCTCTACATGGCCACTTATGCTTCCGAAGAAATGCATAGGCCTGTTCCAGCAGGGTAGCATGGGCTCCTTTGTGTCATGATAGCCAGGATCTCAGAGAACAAATTGGAACCTTTTAGGTCTCTTATTGATGAGTCCTGGAACTGGCACAACATCACATGTACCACCTCGTCTTAGTCAAAGCAAGTCACAAAACTCTCCAGGATTCAAGAGGAGAAGAAATAGATCATCTCTTGATGAGAGAAGAAACATTCACACATAAGGGGGGGACAAAGTGTTGGTACTCAGCTCTGAAGCCCACCCACCACCCACCACAGCTACAGCAGTCAGTACCAGAGGGGAGCACAGTATCCCAGCCAGGCAGGCAAGAGACCAGTATGTCTGGATTGCAAACCACACACATGAGAGCTGCTGATCCCTTGTCTCCTCCAAAAGGCAGAGAACGTGGTCGATACGCAAAAGCTAAGCAGAGAAACAGACTCAGAGGGAGGCCCTGAGAGGAAAGCAAGGTAGCAGGTGCAGACAGGAGCTCTCATGTTGTGGGAGGTTCCTCAGATCCATTCACAGCTGAGGCCAGATCCAATCTTATTTCTATAGATAAGTGAATCCTTACATTTCTTTCCATTTGATCAATGTAATTTTAGTGCTCTTTTTCACACTTGCAAATGAAAGAATTCTGAGCATTCCCGTCCAGTTTTATAGCTTCACCTATGGTCTGAATTTTTAAAACTCTCACTTCTTTATTTCCAGCTTATTTCTACTTCCTGAGTTTAGATATATGATAGATAGATGATAGATAGATAGATAGATAGATAGATAGATAGATAGATATCCAGTTACTTACTGGGTATCTCTACCTCATTGACCCTTTGGAGCCTCAAATTCAACACATCCAAAGCTTGCCTCCACTGGGACATCGTGACCCCACACAAATCCATTTCTCTTGTTACCATCTCCACGTTGGCTCAGGGCACCTGAGCCAGCTCCCCAGGAGCCGTCTCCTACTCTGATCTTTCATCTTGTGAGTAGTCTAGTGTTGTAAGGGAGGGTCCACAGCTCTGTTGACTTCAGTTCTCATCTCCTCTCACTGACTTCCATCCCTTATTAATGCTCATGGCAGCTGCCTTCCTCTGCTTGCTGCCATTCACTCTATCCCATACCAAGGCTGTGCGCACCGTTGCCATGGTGATATTTCTGAAGCTCACATTTGACCATGGCCTCGCAATGTGGAGTTCTTCAAAGGCTACCCTCAGACTTCAGAGTAAAGACCAGCAATACAGCATAGCATGAAAAAGCCTACAATGCGCTCACCCTGCCAACTTTACAGCCTTACCCACTACTACGGCTTGCCTTGCTCTCACCCCTGCTCTCCTGGGCTTCACCCACAATGAGATTGTCTAATTTATCTAAATACATCCAATTTTTCTTTATAGACATGGTTTTGGGGCTTTTGCCTACTTTCCCTTATTGTCTTTTCATTTGACTCCCACTGAGACCACCACAATATCCCTGTCCAAGGGGGATTTGGCAAATAAGAGAAACCACAAGATGAATATCAATCCAATATAAGCACACACTGACCCTTTCCCTAAAAAATTATACTTTTAGTCATTTAATAGAATAAGTGCTCAAAGATGCTCCCAGATGATCATTGCAACAGCATAAACATATAACAAAACATCCCATTGTGCCCCATAAATATATATTATATACCATGATTATTTGTCATAAATAACATTACAAAGCAACATTTTCTATTACAGCATAAACTGGAAATAACCCAAATATGTTTCCATAAGAGATTGATTAAGAAATGTTTTGTGCATCTACACAATGAGATACAATATTAGGCACCTGCTGGATTCACATGTAATAACAGTGAGGGAGAAATCATATTCTTAAAAAGCATGGGGTCTCAGAACATTGCTTACTAGAGAGTCTCACTTTCTCTGTGTTCACTGGAATTTTAACACTTAATATCAGAAAATGTATATTTTATTTTTGGAACATAGAAGCAGGTAGAAGTTTAGATGTATCACTAAAAAAAAAAATCTCAACTTCTAGATTAAAATTAGAAATTTTTCATCCTGTAATAAAAGTGGCCTATTTTCTCCCTTGGACTGGTTTCTAGTTTAATTTTCTGTCTGCATTATGCTTCTAAAGTGCAAGAAAGATCTGTGGAATACAATTAGCTATGTTTGAGGAATCACTTTTATGCTAATTCTTGGTTTCAGCTACTTTATAACTTCTTGGAAAAAAAAGCCTTTGGCCTAAAACTTCTCTGTTTTCAATCTAACAATAAATTTTATTTGGAAAGCTGGGTGGAGGGTACCTAGTTCCTTTCAGTTATTAGTTTTTAAACCAATGTGGTTCTTAATGCTCTGATGGAGAAAAAAAAAATAGCATTCAAACACTTTTTGTTTATGAGTAGCCTGAAAAGGTTTCCATTAAATTGCCTCCAGTTGGCATGGTTGCAGTTGAAATTAAAATACACAGCACAAACAAAACCTGTGTTCTCTATCCATGCCTGCATAAGTAAAAGGAAGCCAAAGTAACGGAATCACTACTGCCTGTGTGCATACAGCAATTTCCACGGCGACCCACACAGATAAACAAATCTCTTGGTGGAACTAGACCACAATGTAAGTCTTTCCTTATACAAGCGACTTATTTTTTACATTCGTTTGTTTTCAATTGTGGCAACAAACCAATATGATATTTTTACATTATGTCTCTTCTCCCTCACTGCCTCCCGCCCTCCTTCCCTCCCTCTCTCTGTCTCTCTCCCTCTCAATTTAGAGTATCTGCTTTTTGACCCCCAATAGTATTCATAATTCATTTTAAAATAATTGTCCTTGGCATGGGCCTATTTTTATAGCATAGTATTTATCAAACACTTTCCTTCACGTTTTTCATTTTATCGACTTCACCCATGTTCAGAGATACCTGCTGGTCCTAGTTTTGAGCCATTGAAGAACCTGCCACGTCAACTGAGTGGACTCCCAGAATCGGGCTCACCGTCACCTTCAGGCATGTTCATTCCACCACAAATCACAATAAAAACCGGCCTGAAGTGCCCAGTCAGATATTAACATATTTTCCCAGCATCCAAAACACCATTGCTGTCATTGCCTTCCTTGTTCTCACAATAATTGTGTTTTGTGTCCTTTAAAACTAGTTCTAGTGGTAATTTCTAGAGGCAGTATATTTTGTTCTTACAGTTTGAATTTCATTTTCCAACTTATGATAGAAACTGTGAAATCATTTAATGTGAGTGCAAAGTAATTGTCCTTTGTAAGAAGCTCTGGAAGGCGAAATGGGCAAAGAAAATCTAACCATGACTGCCACAGTTTATTCCTAACTATATTAGGAAAAAAGGCTAGATTCTTCAGAGGTGCATGGAATAGGCAAAATAGCATTTTATATAATAGGAAACTAAACATATCCCAAAGCAGCAGTATTAATTTATTTAAGTTCCTGTATTACAGAAAATGTTAAATTAAAGAATCATTTACTCTCTTATATATTAAAAAGCACAGTTAAAAGCCAACCTATAAAATATACAAATCGAGTTAAAAGAGAATTATCCCATACCTCTGTGTGAGGAGGACAATAATTGATAACTTCCCAGCTCTAAGCTATTTATGTTTTAACCATGAACTAGAAGAACATTTGAAGTGAGTTTTGTAATCCATTTTTTATTATCCAATTTAACTTCCCCTAAAAGTACAATTAGAAATTTATGAGAAAGGAATCAGAAATCATTAAAGTTGATGTCAAATTTCTAATTTATGGCCTTTCAAACTTTTAGCCTTCTACCCTTTTTATTGATTAAAACTTCTATTCTTTGCTAATCCAAATGAACAAACAATTGAACTCTAATTTGTCATTGCCAAATGCATTTGAAATCTTTCTATGTGTTCCTTGTTGCAATGATGTAAGTCGAAATAAGTAACTCTTATTTTTAAAGGATTTGTATTAAATAGATCTATATATAACTATACCTGTATCAACTTCTATAATGATTTCCTTGCATTTCTATTTCTAGCAACATAGCAGACTAAGTACAATGCGATTGTTCTTGAATAACTGAAACACATGCACTTTAATTATACTGTGGGGCTTAAAACATAAGGCAAATATCTAAACAGCAAATGAAAAATAAAGCACTGTTGGGAAAGTGTATATTATAAAACTTGGGATTTCCATGAAAACATGCCAACCCCAGGGCAGATATTAGGAAACCAAGCTTAGTACCTGTGAAAGTTGGAGACCTAAATGTGTAGGCCCTGAGCATTTCCACAATTAAGTTTAATCAATAGCGGAAAATTTATATCCCCAATGGCAAAACACAGCACATCACCAATGAGTGACAGCCAACAGAAATAATTCAAGGCAAATAACATTTCAAAGGCTTCAGCTATTAAAATTATAAACACAATGGTAAGCATTATGTATAAAATATCAAAAATGCAAAAGATAGAATCAAATATTATGCAGCAATATATGATCATAACTGCCAAGGAAGATGTGGAAGATAGCTAAATAAAATATTGGAAGATGAAAAATGTAATCACTAGTAATAAAACCTCAATTGGTGCATTTAATGTCAATTAGGCTTAGGCTGAAGAAGTAATTGGTGTCTTTGGGGATAGAATTGAGGAAGTTATGCAGAATATAGTGAGGAAAGTCACAGTAATAGATGTGACAAAAATATACCAGATTCTATTGAATCATTAATAACCCGCCCCAAAATTTAGCAGCTTAAAACAACAATTATTTTATCATACTCGCAGATTTTGAAGATCTGTATTTCTTTCAGAGCACAACTACAAGCAAATCTCTCTCTGATCAATGATGCTAGGGGCGTCAAAAGCTGGGGGTGACTCCTGCTGGTGGCTGAACTCCTCTGGGTGGAATCTGCACTCATGTGTCTTATAGGTCATCCTGGTTATCAGCTTGTACCTAAGTTGGGCTGTCAACCAGAACAACTGTCTATGGCCTCTACACATGAGGCATTACCTGTGTACCCCATGAGAGAGCTTATTTGGGGTTCCTTATACTGTGGGGCTGGGCTCCAAGAGCAGGCATTCCAGAAGAATGTGACATTATTATGACCTAGCCTTAGAATCCAGATAGAATCATCTGCTACACCCAATTGATTGAGACAGTCACAAAGATCCCACCAGTTTCAAAGGCAGAGAGCATAGGTACATCCGCCACTTGAGATGAATGTCAAGATGATGTCATAAGAAAACCATGTTATGCTATCTTTGGAAAACACACTCTGCCATAAGAGATTAAAATCTACGAAGGAGATTGAGAAGGTCCAACATGTGGATAATCAGAACTGCGGAGAGTAAGGAGACAATATCAGAGAAACAATTTTTAAAAAGAAAGTGGCTGAGAATTTTCCACAAGGATGAAGACATGAATCTGCCAACACAGAATTACAACCTATACTAATCAGGATAAATAAAAGAAAATATACTTTTTCATATTGTAATGAAGCATACAAACAAGAACAACAGCAATAGCAAAAAGACAGACAAAAGTTTTAGGACAAAAAGGGTAGAGTCATATGAAGAATGGCTGCTCAGGCACAAAAGTGAAAGCCAAAAAAGCAGGGAACTATGCCACTAAACTGCAGAGAGAAACTAAATCTCCTCCTTGAACTGTCCATCCAGAAACACTGCTGCTCATTAATGAAGGTGCAATACATTCCAGATTATCAAAAACCAAAAAAAATCATCATCTGAAAAAAATCACCATTTGTCAAATTTTGCTAAAGAATTTTAAGGCTATATTTTAAAAAGAAGGAAAATGACTCTAGAAGAAAAGTAAAGCAAAATGTCAGTAAATGTATTGGTAAATATAAACTAGAATTGTCTGCATAAAACAATGACAAAAAAAATATCTTCTTTTTAGAATTAAAAAAGATAAAATTAAAATACCAGACTAAAATAGCATGGAAGTTGAGATGTGGAAAGAAAAGTGAGTAGTTAACATTTTCTAAGGCCATCCTATTGTTGAGAAGGGAGGTTTAGATATCTATTAATTCTAAATATACTGAAGTATAGTTTAAAAAATCTAAAGTATAATAATAAAAAATAATTAAAATCAAGCATAAAATGTATATACCAGTAAAGTGGAAAAAATGAAATTTAAAAATAAACATGTAAAAATGGAACAATAAAAATAAGTCAAAAAAGAATTTTAAAAGTATAAGTTAATTGGTATAAAAAGGTAGTATAAATGATTCCAAATATTACTAATCACAATAAACATATATCAAATAATTCACCTATAGAAGATAGAAATTATCAAATTTCACTTTAAAAGAGCCAAATGCTTAAGGCAAAAGACACATCTAAAGCCTGCATATGGCACAACACTGACAAAGAGGTTGCTGTCGTTGTTTCACACCCCACCACCCACACTCTCCCCAGTAAAGATTGAGGTACTTGCAAAATAGAGAGTCTGGTGTCTTTTACCCTAGACAGATAGAAGCTTAAATATATTTCCTAATCTACCCTGAGATACCCAAATGGAGGGAAGGAGAACTGAGGAGGGATGTTTGGACAGCAAGAGAAAGAGGCCTCAGTGGCAAGGATGCTGGAGTTTCCCATGAGCCAGACAGCACTGAAGGCACCTGGGCATGAGGAATCTTGCAGGACTCCCCTAAGTGGGTTAGCCCCTTGGAGAGGGCCCCAGTTACAAAGGCTGTGGGGCAACCTATCCACTGCTCAGTGCTGAGTTGGGAGGAAGAGTTCCGGCCATGCCAGATACTGTACACTAAGGAGGCGTGCAGTGGGAAGGGCCACCCATGGGCCATAAAGGAACTCACTTGAGCACCTCATGAGAGCAACACAGAACTTGGACCTCTGCCATGCAGAGTGTGTGGGTTCGCAGAAGAGGTCAGCTAGATAAGCAGCATGGCCACAGAGAAAAGACCGTGCCACAGGCAATAAAGCTAGGAAACACTCTTTCTCTTCCATTTCCTCCTAGAAACACCAGAGGAGTTAAGCTCTGCAAAGGAGAGAAGCATGGATGTGTTCCCAAAATAAGCTATGTGCCCTCTCTCCACTCATCACTGCTGGAATGAGGGGTGAAGTGACTGAGCAGAGCAGCCTCTTCCTCACTTCAGGTCCCTGAACACCCCAGCCTGCTCCACCGTGATGGAAACCTTGGGCTGGACCTGACATCAGGGTTTTCAACTGAATGGATTTTTTAAAGCTAGCTAATCATATGGTCATGATGTCATTAAAGGAACTGCTACAAAACAGTGAAGGAAGGTTTGATATAACACAGTGGCAGCAACCAAGAAAAATAAAGCCATTCCATGGGCATCTCTACCAAGTTCAGACTGCTCTTTAGATGTTAACACAACTTGTGAGTTAGGGTCAGGTAGATAGGCAATCAACCTTCATAAATTCATTGTCATCACTTCTCAATTTACTCATAGAAATTCTTTGGACTCAATTCTATTGTGACATATTTTCTTAATTTTTAACATTTTATTGTTCAGAAACATGCTTTCCACGTTTCTTCTTCCAGGACCCGCCACAGAAATGGTAAACACACACACACACACACACACACACACACACACACATTGAACAAATATTGGTACACACAAGAATATGGAAGGCCTTCATAGGAACTATGGAAGTTGCCAATGCACAGGCATGAATGAGATTAAGACAGGGAGCTGCATGGTTGGATTTACCTTCAGATGGGTGTCTAGCAGAAATCAGAGTTAGAAGAATATTTCAGTGTGCCAAATATATGTGTGTGTGTGTGTGTGTGAGTGTGTGTGAGACAATGTCAGTGGGAATGAAGAAAAGAGAACTAACTGAAAAAACGTATGGTGACATGGAAGCAGTGCTTTAGAAATAGGGATGGGGAAGAGGGAGTTGGCAGGATGTTCTCAGTTGAGACAGGCAGGCTGTGTGGCTGGAGAGACGGTGACTCAGTCAAGACAAATGGATTTGTGGGACTTCTAGGGTGTTAGCATTTCCAGCACCCACTGGCTATGAGCGGGACCTGTTTGTAGGGAGGTTGATGTAATGGGCAAAGCCCAGGGGGAGGTCTCATCTGAGACCCGCAAGGCATCACTCAACTACAGGAGAGGAGGGGGTAGGCCAGAAAGCAGAGAGATACTAGATATTAGGAAGAAAATCTGCTAGTGCCCTTTATGGGCTGCAGGAAGCAGTTTCTCTCCATCAGTGTTGTACAGGTAGGTCATCTGCTCCTCCAGGAAACAGCCAGAATATTCTTGAAAGACATTCATGGTCTGGAGTAGGGGATTTCAAAATAGCACAGATTGGTCAATTAGATTTGAGGACAAATGACTTCTAACCAAGGATTTAATTTCTAAACAGTGAAGGAGTTATGCTACTTTTGGTAAATCAGTAAATAACAATTAGAGTTAATATTTAGAAGTAACCTTATCTCAGAACACTGTCTTTGGAAGCACTGAGCAGCCACAGAGTAAGCAGGGAGCCCCCTTGGGAAAGGCCACCTGTGGCCATAGCAGGGGCCCGGCATGGCCACAGCCCCACCTCAGCTTCCAGTGGTTCTAAGTGAAGGGATGGCCCTCTGATCATCCCTGGAGTTCTCTTCGCCTTTCCTGCTGACCTCGAAGGCCACCAGTTCCAGATGTCAGAGCTACAGGTCAGAGAAAATCTGCGCATCCACAGCCAACCACGAACGTTGCTAAACCCCTGCGACTCGGGGTTTGTCTGTCGCATGGCTTCCATTGCTTTCTCGAATGAGATCACAAACAGAAAAGAGAGCAAAACCTGTTGCAATCGAAAATATCGAAAAGTATTCAACCAATCTGAAAGAGTAAAAATTGGTACAATTTTCTAATGGATTTAGCCCTATTGGTATAAAATTTCCTTCAACAGAAAAAGTCTATGCTTTTGTATTATAAGTTGGAGAATAACTTCGCCCGAAACCTCAGAGGGATGGCTCTTTAGCTGGACACACAGGCTCTGGTCCATCTGACGTGGCCTGGTGTCATCCGCCAGCCCCCGGGGACCACAGGGCCGGGCCCTGGGCTTCATAGTTCATCAGGCAGCTGGTATGTTCCCTGAAACTCCCTCTTCCAGCAGCTCCGCGTTCTTTGCAACTGCACCTTTCTCAGTCCCTCCCCGACACGGCCCCAGCCTGGGGAGGGGGCTTCCTCCACGTCCTCTGGTCCCGGTCCCGTGCCTGCTTCTGTCCTTGCGCCCACGACACCCGGCTCCGCCCGCCTGGGTGACACCGCTGTATAACAACGAAGCACCAGAGAAATAACTTGGGGAAAGAGAATAGGAAGAAATGCCTCAGGGGGACTAATTGTGGAAAATAAGATGCAATGACTCTGTCAGCGCTGGAAAAAGGTAGAGGGGAACAAAGCAAGAAAGACAGGCACCACCAGCGAAGCAAATCGGACCCCGGCACGTCCCTGCAGAGCACAGAGGCCCTTGGAGCGACCCTGCGGTTGGGAGGGCAGGGCCAGCGGGTGCTGGGAGCCTGGTAGACCCGGCCGGCAGGAGGGACTGACCGACCTTGCAGAGCCCACAGGTTGCAGACAAAAAGCAAAGTTGGAGACCTGAGTTAGGTTCAGCGACAGGAAGGACAAGGCAGGCTGAGTCCCGGGACCCGCGGTCTGTGTGCGATCTCTGTCTCTGCACTCAGGGTGGGGTCGGGCTCCGGGGCCTTTCTCCTTCCTGCCCACGCGATTGTCACGTGTAGCCCCGCAGCTGGGAGACTGCTCCAGACGGAGCAGTAAACCCACTGCCACTCTCGCGTCTGACTCCTGGGACCGGAGCTTCCAGGCGGGGCCTGGGTCTGAATGCCTGTTCCCCCAACACGGGCCGCGTCTGCCACGTGGTGCACTCACTAGCGGAGTGTTGAGAGAATAAATGAGCGAAGTGATGCTCACCACACCTGCAGGTGCGTCGGTGCCCGCCACGCTGCGCAGAGGTCCCGGGACAAGGATGGGGGCGGGGCCTGCGCTTGAAGCTGATGATGTTGAGCCTCCCGGTCCGGGTACCTGGGTCGGTGGCCCCAGGCAAACGTGGAAGACAGTTTATTAAAGGACTATCTCTGTTTTGAGGTGTGATAGGCACCACTCTGAGAGGTCTTGCAATGCAGGGAAGGCTGTTACTAATCATTCTCTACATCTTGCTTGTGTGAAATGCACCAGGTAGAATAGACCCGGAGCGAATCACCTGTTGAAGAGCTGCTTGTTATTTCTGGGTAAATTCTACGCTCAGTGTATCGACAACACAGGAACAAATCTATCTTTCCTTCCCCCTGATAAAGTCTCATGCTGTTACCATGGCAACTCAGTCCACAAAATTGATAATAATTAAAAACAAAATAGGAGAGCATCTATACTTACTGGAACTGGGAAATAAATCCCCACGTACAAAGAAAAGAAAGGTAAATACCAAGCCAGCATCCAAAAGAAATAAAACACAGTTGGTCAGTTTCTGAGAAGAGGGAAATGTACCTGCTCCCCATAATCACTGTTTTATTCTCTATCTCTTTATACTTTACATTTTTTCATTTCTTTTTATTAATAGATTCCACATCTGAGATCACACAATGTTTTTCCTTCTGGCTTATTTCATGTGGCATTATGCCCTCTGGGTTCATCTACGTTGTGGCAAATGGCAGGGTCTCCTTATTTTTCAAGGATGAGTAATAGTCCACCACACACACACACACCAATTTCCTAGTCCATTCAGCCATCAGTGGGCACTTTGTTTCCATATTTTGGTTATTATGAACGATGCTGCAATGAGCATGGAAATGCAGACATCTTTATGAGGTAGTGATTTATAATAATTTATTTGGGGTATATACTAAGAACAGGAATTGCTGGGTAGCACGTGTCAACTGAAATATCACAAGCAGTATGCATGTGGAAAGGAGACTTCACTTCTTATAAAGGGTTATAACCTGCGGGCTGCCATCCTTACAGGCTGGGAAGGGCAACGTCCGCCTGAAAACAGAAAGGCAGGCAATCTGCAGGGGAGGGTGAAACAGGGATTTATGCTAATAGAGTTGGCCTAGCATACATATTCAACAGGTAATAGGGGGATTTGTGAATATTCATGAAGGGATACTAATGTATGCATATTAAGTAAACATGCATGTTACATATGACCCTTATTCACTATGGGTGGAGACCTAACATTTAAATATATTACAGTTAGGTCCTATATGTCAAAAGGTGAGGCAGGGACAGGAAGGCACACAAGTGCAGCCTCTGTAAACTGGCCAGAACCAGTCCATGGTCATGGTGTCTTATCAGGAAAAGTTTCTGAAATCATTCTCACGTCCAGTGAAAAGTTGTGGTTGTGGATCGTAGAGCAGGGATCAATCATGGCAGTTACAACATAATTTGTTCTGTAAGTGTAGGGGTGCATGACTTAACTAACCCTTGCCTGGCGTGGCCTTGGATTTTTGTTTATAATCTTAATCTGGTAATTTATTGCCGCAAAAAGCCCATTCTGTCAGTCTTAGGATTTCCATTTTAATATTAATGGTAATCACTTGTTGCATCTAAAGCACTAAAGGAAATGGGGGTAGAATGAGGAGTTTCTGACCTCCCACCCCCATCGTGATCAGGAAATCAGTTTTTAGGGTTTCTCTGGGGTCTCCTTGGCCAAGAGGGGTTCTGTTTAGTGGTTGGGGGAGCTTAGAATTTTAGTTTTAGTTCTCCTGTGGTAGTTCTCATTAATCTAGGCAGCTCCGCACTGTCTCCCACATGGCTGCCCTAATCTACATTCCTATCAACAGTGCACCTACTCTGGGGCAAGCGTTGTTCCAGGGAATGAGCATAAAATTTTTTAAAACATATCCTGCCTCATGGGGCTAACATTCCTGTTGGAGAGATAGAAAACCAACAAACAAATACAAAATATAACTGACAAGATTAACTAGTGAGCGTAATGGAAACAAAAAGAAAATCGTGCCAGAAATTCATGGAGAAGAGAGGCTTTAGCTAAAATGGACTCGGAGAATTTCTGCAGAACCCACATTTGAAATGAAAGCTGAGTGCACACCTTTCCCGTGAACTCCCCCATCAGGCATCAGATTGCCTTCCTGAGAGCTCCATTTAGCTGTCTATCTGCTGAAAGCTGAGTACATTCATTACTAAATTTCTGATTTTTACCCAATATGCTTCTTCTGAAGCCTTCCCCAGGCTCAACGTTACCTTTTCAGGTTCTCTGTACACTGGGAGAATCTGGTCTTGCTTTTATGATCTGCTAGGTGGGACCAGGACAGTGTCTGGTCTAGGCCCCAGTTCTGGGTGGTTTCCTTTCCTGGGTTTGCTCCTCAGTACTCTGTGGAGTAGGCCCTGGGCAGAGCTCCAGATTTACCTCTCTCTGCAGTTCTCTTGCCTCCGTCTCTCTGTTCTGCAAACTCTAGACACCTTGGTCTCTGTAAACTCTCAGATCTGCCTCGTTCTGCCCACATTTCCTCTCTCTAGGCTGTGGCTTAGAAGCCCTAAGGCAATAAAGTGGAGCAATTGTAGGTTTCACCTCATCATTTTCCTGTTTCCTAGGGATCAGTCTTCTTTGATGCTTTGTGAAAAACCTCGTTTTATAAATTTCTCCCTTTTTTTTGAAAGAAACTAATTATTTTATTTTATTTTATTTTATTTATTTTTTATTCCAGGGTATTGTGAGAGTACAAACATTAGGGTTACACTTTGTGTCTTTGCCTCACCCAAGTGCGGGTTAAAGACATGCCCTTCCCCCCTACAGTGCTCCCGTGTCCTTTAGTTGCAGATTCACCCCCCATCCCCCTAATCCCTAGAGAGTATTTCTGCCATGTGATCACCCTAGTGTGGATCAGTTAGTACCAATTTGATGGCGAATACAAATGGAGCCCGTTCATCTGCTCTTGTGGTGCCTCACTTTGGATAATGGGCTTAAATTTAATCCAGGAAAGTGTAAGAGGTTCTAGATCACTGTCGTTTCCTATGATTGAGTAATATTCCATTGTATACATCTACCAAATTTTAATAATCCACTCACGGATTGACGGGCACTTGGGTTGTTTCCGCATCCTTGCAATAGTGAATTGTGCTGCCATAAACATTCGGGTGTCTTTATCATAGAATGTTTTGTGCTCTTTTGGGTAGATGCCTAATAGTGCTATTGCTGGATCAAATGGTATTTCTATTTTAGCTCTCTGAGGTATCTCCAAATTCTTTTCCACAGAGGTTGCACTAATTTGTAGTCCTACCAGCAATGTAAGAGTGTTCCTGTCTCTTCGCATCCTCGCCAGCATTTGTTGTTTT
>CAUYSK010068759.1:0-10990 GCA_963575035.1 Avahi laniger | reverse complement strand
TAGATGTCAGGAAGTCATGATATGATATATCATTCAAATTAATATATTGCTAGAAATGGCTTATTCAATCTGAACATAGAATTGAGTCTAGCATTTTTCTTAAAAAATTCCCTTGTTGAATGAAAATTTTTTTTTTTTTTTGAGACAGTTTCACTCTGTTGCCCTGGCTAGAGTGAGTGCTGTGGCATCATCCTAGCTCACAGCAACCTCAAATTCCTGGGCTCAAGCGATCCTTCTGCCTCAGCCTCCCAAATAGCTGGGACTACAGGCATGCACCATCATGCCCGGCTTATTTTTTTTCTATATATATATATTTTTTTTATTTCAGCATATTATGGGGGTGCAGATGTTTAGGTTACATATGTTGTCCTTGCCCCCCTCCCCCCCCAAGTCCGAGTTTCAAATATGCCCATCCTTCGAGTGGTGCGCATTGCACTCTTTGTGTATGCATATACCCGTCCCCTCCTCCCTCCTCCCCCCCTCCCCTGACCAACATCCAATAGATGTTATTCTTATATGTGCACTTATGTGTTGATCAGTTAATACCAATTTGATGGTGAACACATGTGGTGCTTGTCTTTCCATTCTTGAAATACCTCACTTAGTAGAATGCTCTATATATTTTTAGTTGTCCAATTAATTTCTTTCTATTTTTAGTAGAGACGGGGGTCTCGCTCTTGCTCAGGCTGGTTTCGAACTCCTGAGCTCAAACAATCCACCCGCCTCAGCCTCCCAAAGTGAATGAAAATATTTTGAATCCAGTAGTGAAGGAGTTTTGTTCATTGCTGATTATTTTATGTCCCTCTAATTTATTAAAAACCCTGTGTTGGTGGATATGTAATAATAAGGCTGCTTATCAATGGAATTTTCTAGCAGAGCTGATTACGCTCTTTTAAATTATTTTTTTATTTTTTGAATTATTATAAAATAAAAGTGACTTTCATTTATATACTCATTTTTGGTAAACTATTCTATTAATTTTAATGCATGAATGTTACCATCAATGCAATCAGGATACAGAAAAAGTCCATTTCTCCAAAAACTACGCTTGTACTCTCCCTTTATAATCATACCCTACTCCTATCTGTACTCCACTGTTTTATACAGTACATGGGGCTTGTGGTTGCTTATTAAATACACCACTGAAATGCTAGTTATACCATAGTGCAGTGATTCTCTATGATCATATGTGTGTCCAGGGCTGGGGGGAGTATGTTTTACTCATTTGGGTAAGGGACATTTCAAAATTACATGAATAGGTTTTTTTTGAAATAAATTGATCCTCTTCCAGTGATTCTGAGAAACACTCTCTCTCTCACTGGGAGGAGACAAATCATGTTTTCCAGCTATTTGAAAATCACTGCAATTATTATATTAACCACTAGTATTCACAAAAGTTATGATATTCCTTAGATATATTTGGGAGAAAGGAAAAGTAAAGGTTGAAGAACAATGGCATTGAAAAAAGTAATAGTTTTTTTGTGTTAAAGACCCCTTTTTAAAGTCCATTTGGTATTTTAAGCTTTTTCTATTTCTCTAGGTTGGAACTACTTGAAGTCATGAACAGCATCTTGTATATTGTTAAATTTCAACATTTCTTGAAACTTTTGACAAAACTTTTGGTAATCAATAATGATGTGATGAATGATGAGTACATTTTTTGAGTTTCAGTCTACTGTTTAAAATATAATTTGTAAAACTCAGAGATTTATACTTCCTACCTGCAGACAGCAGAGGACTATGATTCCTAAAAAAAGAATACAAATAAAAAATGTGAGCCCTATATTTTCCCCAGATTACAGCCTGGAGGTAGACCCTAGAAGAAAGTATAGAGCAGAGGAACCCAAATAAAGCTTATTACCCTTGTTGAGTATAGAGGAAAGAGACTAGATGTTAGACAAAAAAGTTCAAGTCTGTAGAGTTGTGTACTAAAATGAAGGACTTCATACATAATGATAACATTGGAAAGATACAGAGGGGTTCCTTCATGTCTTTGGCCCAGTACAGATTTGTGCACACATGGAAAGAAATTACCCAATGTCCCAGGAAAAAAAAGAAAAAAACACTGAAAGACAAGGGGTCAAACAATTTCTTCAGTTCATACAGGTAAAGAATAGCTCCTATTAGCACCATGCAGAACAGAAAGACCTCATAAAATATATGACCACTGATGGAATCCTAAGAAAAGTTTATATGACTTAGCTTTTCCATTTCTAGCTATGTACCCAAGAGAATTGATAACATTTGTTCACATAAAAACTTATACATAAATATTTATAACAGCATTATTCATAATAGCCAAAAAAGTAAAAACAACCCATATGTTCATCAACTGATGAATGGATAAACAAAATGTGGTGTGTGTATATATATATATATATATAATACATTGAACATTATTCAGCCATAAAAAAGGCTAAAATTCTAATATATGCTGTAACATGGATGGAATATACATAAATGAAATCACAAAAAGTAAAAGAGAAAGATAAAGGGACAGAGAAAGGATTTGAAGAAATAATGGCCAAAAATGTTATAAATTTGAGAAAAAATTTTAATACACATATCCAAGAAGCTCAACAAACTCTAAGTGGGATAAACTCAAAGAAATTGAGAACTCAATATATCATAGGGAAGATGTCAAAAATCAAAGTAAAAAAGGGAATCTTGAAATAGCAAGAGAAAAATGCCTCATCATGTATCAATGTTTTCCAAAAACATTAGCAACTGACTTTTCATTAAAAATGGAAGAGAGAAATCAATAGGTTGATATTGAAGGTCATGAAATAAAGACCATTTTCCAAGAATTTCATATCCAGCACAACTATTCATCAAAAACAAAGTGAAAAGTAAGACATTTTCAGATAAACACAAAAATAAAAGATAATTTGTCATTAGCAGACCTGTCCTGTAAGAAATAATAAAGAAAATCTTTCAGGCTGAAATAAAGAGTAATCAACAGAAACTCATACCCACAGGAAGAAATAAAGGTCACTAGCAAGGGTGAATATATAAAGTAAGTATTAAAGACAGTCTACATGTAATTTTTGTAACTTGTTTCTTCTCCAACCTTTTCAAAACAATAACTTCATTGAGCAATAGCTGTGAGTTATATTATAGGCGATACAGGTTTATAATATGTAAATATGTAATCTGTGTGAAATGATACCGTGAAGAAGAGATGCAGGAACAGAGGTCTATTGGAACAGAGGTTTTATAAACCATTGAAATTAAGTTGGTATTATTTTAAGAAAAGATGTTAATTATGATCTGCAAGCCAATCAATAGAAAATATTAATAGCTCAAAAACATATAGTAAAAGATACAAGAAATAAGAGAATTAAAATAGTATATTAGAACATATCTCCTTGACACAACAGGAGGCAGTAATAATAGAATAGAGCATCAAAAAAGACATAAGCCACACAGAAACAAATAACAAGATGGCAGATACAAATCTTGCCTTATCAGTAATTACATTAATGTAACTAGACTAAACCCTTTAATCAAAAACAGAGACTGAAAGCATGGATTAAATAAAACCCTATGATTAAAGTATATACTGTCTAAAGGAAAAACACTTTAGATTCAGAGACACAAATAGGTTGAAAGTGAAAGGAAGAAAAAAATATATTATGCAAACAGTACTTAAAGAGAGTTGGATTGGCTATAGTAACACAAAATAGACTGTAAGGTATATTTTTTCTGAAAGAAAGAATTTTTGATAGTAAAATGGCCAAACCATAAAATGGGCATAGCAATTATAAGCATAAACACTTCTAACAACAAAGTCTCAAATACAGGAGGCAAAACCAACAGAATTGAATGCTCCAAAAACAATATTGAGAAAATAATTCCATTTACACCATTGTAAAATATAATAAATATTTAGAAATAAATTTGACAAACTATTGCAAGTGTTTACATTGGTAATTATAAAACAGTGCTAAAAGAAATTAAATGAGAACAAAAGCTCACACAACAAATAAAAATAAATAAATTGGAATTTATTAAAATTAAAAAAAAAAAACTTTCTTGTCATAAAGGCCACTGTCAAAAAGTAAAAACAAAACCCATAAAATGGTAGAATATTTGCAAGTCCTATGTGCTATACTATAAGGGACTCATATCCATACTTAAAGAAGTTTTATAACTTAATAATAAAAGACATAAAACATAAACAGTAATTGGACAAAGCATTTGAATAGACATTTCCCCAATAGAGATAACAAACATTAATAAGCACGTAAAAAGATGCTCAATAATATTATTTTTATGAAAATGCAAATTAATACCAAAATGAAATAACACTTTCTACTTCCTAGGATTCGTACAATCAGGATGGATAATAATAAGCATTGCCAGGGATGCAGAGAAATCCAAATACTCGTGCAGTGCTGACAGGAATATAAAATGTGTAGCCTCTTGGGAAAAAAGTTTGGGCAGGTCCTCAAAATATTAAACATGAAATTTCACATGACCCAACAATTCCCAAATTAGATATATATTCAACAGCATTGAAAACCTATTTCCATAAAAAACTTGTACACAAATGTTCAAAGCAGTAACATGTATTGTGGAAACAACCCAAATGTCCATAAACTGATAAATGCATAGGCAAAATGGCTCATTCATGCAAGGGAATCTTATTCAGCCATAAAAAGAAAAGTATTTACACATGCTATAGGATGGATGAAACTTGACAAAATATGCTAAGTGAAAGAAGCCATACACAGAGGGGAGTATGTTGTATTATTATGTGAAATGTTCAGAACAAGCAAATCCATATAGACAGAAGGTAGATTAATGCTTGTCATGGGTTGGGGTAAGGGTATGGGGTTTCTTATTAGAGTGATAAAAATGTGCTAAAATTAGAGTACTGATGTTTGTAAAACCTTATAAATACATAATTCAAGTTTAAACTTTAAAAATGCAAACAATATGTATGTGAATTATATCTCAATAGGGCTATTTAAAAAATGTAAATGGATTAAACAATCTAATCAAGAGACAGAGTTTGTCAGATTGCATTATATTAAAAACACGATCCAACTATATACTGTCTACAGGAGATACACATTAGACACAAATGATACCAATAGGTTCAAAGTAAAAAGATTAAAAAAGAGAAGCCACCAAGTAACCTACTTCATAGACCTAAATGTAAGACTACTTGAGTCTTAAAAGTGAGGGCTAAAGACGAACACAGATGTAAAATTACAGTGTTAACTGATAGATCCGTAGTCATAGAACCAGTACTGATGTATTGCCTAGTGAGAGCACAAAACACTTCTCGACTGATTTTTAAAGCACTTGAAAATCATGAGCATAGTGACAGACAAAAGGCATGTTTGTAATTCCCAAAATGGTGCATATAAAAGGGCTGCTTATAAATGTTCCATAAGAGGAAGGCTCATATCCTAGTCATTAGTCTTTGAGTCAATCCTTTAGCAGACTTCTCCCACAAAAAAATTTTTAATGAAATCATTTTGGCAGCATTTCGTGAAGATCTCATGTGGATTATAATTCTCCCCGAGCCTGTATCAGCAGGAGAAATACATTTGGAAACAGCTGAAATATTGACTGCCAGTTTTCCAATATATACATACTGAGTGTCCTATTTGTTATTATAAAACTCTTGATAGAAAAGTTTAAAATAAATTAATCTGGCAAAGTAAGCCTGTGAACCTAAGTAGAATGAGCCAGTTATAATTATTTAAGTCTTATTTTCTAGAAAATAGGCAATGCAGAAGGAACAAAATATACTGTCCTTTACTTACAAACGTGATGTTCTTGATCCATCTTTGGTAGACACATGCACGGTCAGGGTATAAAGAAAAGGCTGAGCGCTACATGGAGGTGGAATTGTTAGGCTTCAGCATGTGATCCTACTTCAGAGCGTGGGCCCCGTATTAAATTTTCCTAGGTCTAAATCTTATGATCTTGACCAAATGCCTAACTCTCCAAACCTAGTGCAACACACTTCTCATAATAATGATATTTGGCAGGTTGTGGGAGGATTAAAATCATCTAAAACATGTAATTTGACAAAAGGCCTAGCCCATGGTAAGTGCTTTTAAATATCAGATATTATTGTTGCTAATGTTGTTATTTTTATTATTCTAGATCCATAATTCCCAATTAAAAATTCTGAAATCCAAAGACTCTGGAAACAAAAATGTTTTTCATAAGTTTGACAGAAACTCATCTGGTAGCAAAGCCTGACCCAAAAATCATATGAGGCTATTTACAGACTTCTTTTTCCCATTTGATGCATATGTACATTTGTTTGCCTATAGAAATATTAAAGCGTGTGGTTATGGGATGCTGCCCCAGACCTCAATGGAAATGTACTATATCATCTTTCTAAAATCTGAAAAATTCTGAATTTCGAAGCCACTTATCACAAGGGTTTTAGGCAGAGAATGGTTGACCTGTACCTTGATTATAATTACTATCACCACGGGTCACAAAGCTAATAATCTTTTCTCATTACACAGAAGGGAGAGATTAGAGAGAACGTAGTTCTACTGGGAAATTGATGCTACCAATAAGGAGAGGCGAACCGTTAACAATGAATTTAATTCCACTCCTTGCCTAACATGTGCACATTCTGAGCCAAAAGTCTAGAATAGGATTAAAAACAGAAACAGATTTACAGTTATTAAAAGAGAAAACTATTATAAAAATGACTATTCACAATCTACTGCATCCATTGAAAATGGGTATTTTTTTGTAAGATACAGTCAAAATAATTTTTTCCTACCCAACTACCGATGGAACATATTAAGCAGCAGAGATGAACAGAAAATCAGTAGTGTGGATAGGTAATAGAAAAAGTACACCTCAATATTGTTCCTAATTAAGAACCACTACCTTAGAGAGTTGGGTAAAACAGCCCAGTCAAACTCAAAGGTACAAACCCCATGTTACACTGAAAGAAGACCCAGTAATCTCTTTTGTGTACTTCCAAGTTTTGGGTACATTTAAATGGCCTGGACCTCTGTAAAACAATTTCTGCTTGCCCCTCAAGAGACATATGGTAATATCTGAAGACATTTTTGATTGTCATGACTGGGAAAGGTGTGCCATTCACTGAGATGCTTCTAAACGCCCTACAGTGAACAAGACAGCCCTCCACAACAAAATGTCAAAAGTGCCATGTTGAGAATCTGATCTAGAGAAAAAGGTTAACTTAAAATATTTTGTCCAATAGAAGTGAAAAATTTTCTTACCAGCAGAAAAGATGACTCCAAAGTCACAGTTCAGTGCACTTTTGGATATTAACTGGTTTTGTATCCAACACTGCTATCTTATCCTTACAATTCCTTGTTAAATTGCCTGTAAATCCCTAGCTCCTCAAATGTATTTTGAACTGATTTCTTGCTGCTTTTTTTTCATTACTTAACATCTTTGACACGTGTACATTTTATACTTCATGTTGGTTAAGCTTTTAAACCTTTTGAAAATTATATTTTAATAACTGCTTTGGGGAATAGCTAGAATGGATAACTTTGGAAAACTTCATATTTGAAGTTAATTCATCCCTGTCTTTCACAGAAAGGGTGTAAGTACTCCATCAGCTCATGTAGCTTGATCATTTCTGGGACCACAGAGATATCATTTTTAAATAGATTCTGCAGTTCTTTAATGCCAATTGAGCTCTCCTGCCTGCTCGGCTAACCACTCTACATGTTATGTTCTAAAGGTGTATTATTTTGGGGGTGGAGGGAATGTTTTTCTTCCTAACTCTAAACTGATGCTCAATTAAAATTGGATGTATTTTCTGTATTCTGCCTTCCTTTCATCCTGGTGTCTCAAGAAAAATAAATTTTGCTAAGATACAAGATTCCATTTGCAGTAAAAAAAAAAAAAAAAAAAAAAGCCCCTATTTTCCCATGTATGGACAGGTTTTGAAGCTGTCTGAAGTCTTTTTCTGGGTCTCCAGAGGAGGAGTGTCAACACACAATAGGCCTTAATTAGGACTCAATCTGCTGAGCAGAGAGCTTCTGCCACCTGGAAGCTGCAGTGGTTTTACATGACAAAATTAACAAAAGGAAACCACATAAACACATTTGGTGATTTGGAGTAGTGGAAAAAGCTTGATTGTTGTATCAGATTGTTTCAAATACTGGTTCCACTCTTTATTAGACGTTGGCCATTAAGTAGACTATGGAAGGACTCTGGATCTGTTTCTTGTCTATAAAACTTTTCTAGCAGGGTTGAGGTCAACATAAACAACAAGATCAAATGTGAATTTTTGTTCACTACATTCTTGGTATTCATGAATAACAGACTTACAGAAATGCTGCAAACATGGCTGTACTACACAATATAATTTTGCCATATAATGTTATAATAAGTGTTCAAAAAGCCATATATTAAATGTAGACATTGAATGTGGAGTGGACTAGGTTCACTCTCTCACTAAGAATCTTATTACCAAGGTTTGTGATTCAAATTTCTGCCTCAGCAAAATCATGATGCAAAATACCATGGACTTTCCAGATTTCTTTTAGCAAATAGTTAAAACTATGAAAGTCACATCTTTAAATGTTAAGTGACTATTGCATGGTCTCCTTCATAGTGGATTACCATTCTAGTGAAAGTCTCAAGGTGGAGAGAAAGAAAAGGAGTAGAAATGAGATTTAGGAGCGTCCAGTCAAATATGAATATTTTGTGCTGGAAGGTAAAGTGGGAGAAAGTGCAGACTTGGTTTTTAATATAACATCCCCAAACCCCTCATAAAAAGAAGTCCATGCCCTAATCCAGAATCTGTGAATGAATGTTATCATACATGGGATGTAACTACGGAGGTGAAGGGCACAATGATTTGATGTGGGAAGAACTCAATCTTCCTCTGCTGGCTTTGAGGATGGAGGAGGAAACTCACAAGCCAAGGAATGCAGGCAGTTTCTAGAAGCTGGAGGAGGACAGGGAAACAGATTCTCCCCTAGACCTACAAAGGAAACACAAGCTAGCTGACACCTTCATGTTAGCTCCTTGAGCTCCATTTTGGACTTCTGTCCTCCAGAACTGTAAGATGAAAATTTTGTGTTATTTAAGCCACCATGTTTGTGATAATTTGTCATAGCAGCAATAGGAAGCTGATCCAGCATGGAATATTATTTGTTTGTGGAATACATAAGCAGAGTATAAAAGAGGCACATCTCCTTTATTAATTCCCAAGGGTTAAAAGAGGAAGGGAAACCCACTGTGCATAAATTATCAGGAGGTAGAGGCCTGGATAGAGGGGAATAAATGATGAGAAAGTCATCAAAGGAAGTGAGGTCCCAGAGCACACATATGGGAAGAGATAAAAGACAAATAGGTACATATCTCATTCATTAATGGGGACAGGGACATTTTGTTTTGTATGTTGGAGTATGGGAAGGAATTGCAGTGACTGATTGATTGATTCACTTGTCAGCTATTTAAGATGGCTCACTATGTTTCAGGCACTGTGCAACAGACCCAGTATGGAATTTAGTGGGCACCATCGCTATCCTTAGGGATCCTACAGTCTTCTAGAAGAAAAAGACATTTAATAAATAAAACACAGCTAGGTATAAATAAAAAACTTCAATGTTGGTGTAAAGAGAAAGAACAAAGTGTTACAGAAAGGAATATTTACTGGGAAGCTAATTCACTCCCGAGAAAGTGGTATTTGTGTTGACACAGGAAGGAAAGGCAGGCCAAGAACTGTGCAAGAATCTCACAGAAGCAGGAAAGAGCAAATGCAAAGACTACATTGGGGAAAAATTGGGATCATGGAGAGTGTATTGAACAAGACGGGGAATATCTAGAAATGAGCTGACTAGACAGACAGAGACAGGTCATATGGGAATTTTTGGAATTCATTCTAATATTTGAGTACCCTGATTCTTTATTACTCTGATTTCCAATATTTAAACTTTAGCTATAAATGGAAGAATAATGAAAGGGCAGATGTGGCAGTCTCTTTAAGTCTCATCTAACCTGGCTGCTTTAATCTTCAGTTGAAGAAAGTGTGGTATAGGGAGGTTACCTAACTAGGTCAAAGTTGCTTAATGGTGCCCCCCTGAGTCAATGACCAGGATTCCTGGATTCTCCTGACCCCTGTCCTTCTTCACGCATGGCCCTGCCGACCACCAAGATGCCAGAAGCTCCAAAAGGGACTTCTCCCTGTCAGGCTGACAGCAGGTCCCTTGGCGGTTTTGTGATGAACCTCCTGGCCCAGCCTCGGTTAGATGCCATAATAGCTGGGTCTCTGAGAAACAGAGCAGTTCTCTCTACTAGCGAAAAGAGCCCTCTTGCCGAAGTAAATATTATACTTGGGCTTAAGGAGTGGGAGTTCGTACCCTGGAATTTTTTTTTTTTTTTTTGAGACAGAGTCTCACTGTGTTGCCCGGGCTAGAGTGAGTGCCGTGGCGTCATCCTAGCTCACAGCAACCTCAAACTCCTGGGCTCAAGCGATCCTCCTGCCTCACCCTCCCGGGTAGCTGGGACTACAGGCATGCACCACCATGCTCGGCTAATATTTTTTTCTATATATTTTTAGTTGTCCAATTAATTTCTTTCTAATTTTAGTAGAGACAGGCTCTCGCTCTTGCTCAGGCTGGTTTCGAACTCCTGAGCTCAAACAATTCACCCACCTTGGCCTCCCAGAGAGCTAGGATTACAGGCGTGAGGCACCGCGCCCGGCCCCTAATCACCTCTTAAAGGCCCCATTTCCCAACACCGTTACAATTAAATGGCAATTAAATTTCAACATGAGTTTTGGCAGGGACAAATCACATCCAAACTATAGCATCTAGTTAACTAGGTACCTAGGTACATGAGTTACTATTCGTTAATAATCAGATTTCAAAGGGGTATTTGCAAGTTAAATTTGAGGGAAAAGTTCATTTCTGAGCTACCCAGACATCTGTATTTTTTCTAGTTGACTCTCGTTATCTATTTATTAGGTAGCTGCTGTTTACAGAAAACAAGTAACTATTAAAGTTATTAA
>CAUYSK010068757.1:0-25705 GCA_963575035.1 Avahi laniger | reverse complement strand
AAGCTGGATAGATGGGTTCTACATGAATTAAATGAGCGTCAGAAGAGAAATCTTGAAGCTTGCCTTTCTTTGCTGTCACAACGTAAAGGTTAACCATTTCTGCATCGTATGGTTATGTGTGATGAAAAATTTATTCTTTTTGACAATTGCAAGTGCTTGGTACAATGATTGGATAAAGATGAAGTGCCAAAACACAGTCCAAAATCAAATATTCATCCAAAAAAGCTAATGGTGTCTGTTTGTTGGCCCAGTGATGGTATTGTCCACTACAGTTTCATGAAACCTGGTCAATTGATTACAGCGGATGTCTGTATCCGCTGCAACCAGTTGGATGAAGTGATGATGATGCTTGTGATGAAGCAGCTGAGATTGGTCAATAGAGACAGGCTAATCTTCTGGCATAACAACATTCAACCACATGTCACACAAGCAATGGCTGCTCAAACTACAGCAGCTAAACTTGGAAACTTTCTGTCATTCACCATATTCACCAGACCTTGTACCAACTGATTACAACTTCTTCCAGGCTTTGGATTACTTCTTCCAAGGAAAAATATTCAATTCTTAACAAGCTGTGGAAAATGCCTTTCGCAATTTCATCACCACCCACTCTGCAGGCTTCTTCACTGCTGGCATAAACAAGTTACCATTAAGATGACAAAACTGTGTTGATACTTTAGGCACATACTTTGATTAATTGTACTGCTTCTTGTTTGAGATATAAAAAACTACACTTTTGATTCAAAATTGGACATTTCATATTTAATAATCTAATGTATACAAGATGCCAAGGCTTCACATGGCTCGAAAATCATATCTACATAAAATATGTTCTTTAATAAGTCTCATGGCCACTCCTGAACCAATATCCTAAATCCTTAAGGCCTTTCATAGGTAAAAACTTTTTTAAAATTTGACATAATTTCAGAATTACAAAAGTGTTGCAAAAATAGTATATAGAATTCCTATATGGAACACTCACCGAGTTTCCCCTATTTTAACCTCTAAAATAATCATGGAACTTTTATCCTAACTAAGAAATTAACATTGGTACATGCTGTCTTTCACTAACGACCTCTCCCTTCTTTCAGAATTTAATCCAGGATCCCACATTGCATTTATGTGGCATGTTTTCATGGTCTTCAATACGCTGTCCAGGTCCTTAGTTTCTCCTTATCATTCATGACCCTGATATTTTGAAGACTACTGGTCATATATTTTGTACAATGTCCATCAAATGATTTGTGTCCATGTTTTTCCATGTTTATACAGTGGTTATGGATTGTGTGGTAAGAATATTCACAATTGCAAAAATGTGGAAACAACCCAAGTGTCCATCAATACATGAGTGGATTAATAAAATGTGGTATATGTATACCATGGAGTTCTACTCAGCCACAAAAAACAATGGTGAAATAGCACCTCTTTTACTATCCTGGGTAGAACTGGAGCCCATTCTACTAAGTGAAGTATCACAAGAAAGGAAAAATAAGGACCAAAAGTACTCATCATCAAATTGGTATTAACTGATCAACACTTATTATGTGCACATATAGTAATAACATTCATCGGGTGTTGGGCAGGTGGAAGGGAGAGGAGGGGATGGGTATATTCACACTAATGGGTGTGGTGCACACCATCTGGGGGACGGACACACTTGAAGCTCTGATTCAGGTGGGGCAAAGGCAATATATGTAACCTAAATATTTGTACTGCTGTGATATGTTGAAATAAAAAAAAGAATATTATGGAAGTAAAATATCCTTCTTATAGCATAATATGGGGGAAAAGGGCATATCACATAACTTATTGCTGGTGAGGCTCCCTTGATCACTTAGTGAGGTGGAGTCTGCTAGGCCTCGACACAGTAAGTTTACTATTTAGCTCTTTGTAATTCCTGCTGATTTTCAGGGAAGTACTTTGAGAATATGCAGATATCCTGTTTTTGAATACATTTTTGTCCACTAATTTTAACATTGATTGCTGGATTTTACCTGGAACAATTATTCCTGTGGCGTTTTAGTGGTAATATCTTATTTCTATTATTTGTTATACCTTTATTAATTGGAATTTTTTCTTAAGAAAGTGTTGTTACTTTTCTCCCATTTATTTTATTTACCCATTGATGTATTTGTATTAGTATGGGCTCATGGATATTCTTTTATTATTTGCATTATAATTCAAAATATCATTATTTATTTTATTGTTCAATTTGTTCCAACTTTGACCATTCAGGTTGGCTTCTGTGTGCTTTTGATATGCCCCATCCTTGCTTTCTTTTCTTTTCTTCTTTTCTTTCTTTTCTTTTACTTTCTCTTCTCTTCTTCTCTTCTCTTCTTTCTCTCTCTCTCTTATTTATCACTTTCTATTCTTTTGGTCATCACAGATACTTCAGATTTATCTTGAATTTTTCTTACCCTATCCCTGCAGTCAACCAGCCCTCCAATGCACTCTGTTTTTTGTTTTGTTTTGTTTTGTTTTGTTTAATTGAAGAATAATATTTAGAAATCAAAATCTGGGTGTACCTTCTATGTTCATGGGGCGGTTACTGCTTTTTGTCTCAGTGGATAGAGCTAAAAATATATGTATGTATAATAACTCAGATGTATATGCATCTGCATTTATTTATGTATATATTTCTCTAGAAATATATTTTTTAAAAATATGAATCTATATTGATAACTAGGACTTGTATCCAGCAACAGGGAGTTCATTCTACCCTTCCTCTTTTTTTTTGTTTGTAACTTCTTTCTCTAACGGTGGGAAACCTGGCTTTCATTATTTATAATGTATTGACTTACTTTTTCAACCCTAATATATGAAAACAGTAATTTCAAAATTCTTAACCCTTTCCCCTGTGAGAAACAAATTTATCAATTCCCGTTATGTCTGTATGTGTTTCTTTATTGTCCTTAGCCTTGCAGTATGAAGTCAGAGTATTATTTTCTAAAGTTATATAGGCCATCAACTTTTTTCTCCATCGTTTTCAGTGTGGTTATCTAATTCATCCGTAATACAGTTAGATTCATTTTTGCAATCTTTTCCCTCATATCTTGGTTGATCACTTTAAATTTATATGTATTAAAATGCATCACTATTGTGTCATAGATAGCAGTTCCATCACACCAGAAGTTTTCCTGTGCTACTCCTTCACAAAAGACTCTGACCCCCACTGCAACCACTGGCAACTGTTTTCCTCTATAGGAACTCTGTAGTCTTGCCTTTTCCTAAGTGTCACATAAATGGAATCATACAATTTGGGGTCTTCTTTCACTCAGCAAAATGCATTTAAGTTTTGTCCATGTTGTTGCATGAACCAATAGTTCATTTCTTCTCATTGCTAAGTAGATTCCTTTGTATAGATGTACTACAGTTTGCTTTTTCATTCATTGGTTGAAAGCCATCTGTTTTGTTTCCATATTTTGACAATTATGAATATAGCTAGTATAAGCATTCATGTACAGTTTTCTGTGTGGATATAAATTTCATTTCTCTTGTGTAGATAACTTGGAATGGGATTGCTGGGTCATAGATGTACATTTTATTTTATAATAAACCTACTAAACTGTTGTCCAAAGTGACTGTGCCATTTTGCATTCCAACCAACAAAAGTTCCAGTTACTCTGCATCTTTGTCAGTAATGATATTGACAGCATTTTTTGAGGCATTCTAATAGGTGTGCACTGGTGTCTTATAGTAATTTAATTTGCATTTATCTGATGGTTAATAATATTGATATTGTTTAATATGCTTAGGTGTCATCTATTTATCTTTTTTGATGAAGGATCAATCACTTGAGACTTGCTATATGTCTGGCATATATTCTATGTTTGTAAGGGCAAATGCTTTTGAAGAAAATATATGTTTTATAGCTGTTGATACAGGATGTTTTCTATGTCATTTAGGTGAAATTGATTAAGTATGTTGTTCAGATCTTTCATAGCATCACTAAATTTTTTTGTCTGCTTGTTTTATTGTTTTATTAGCTAATAAGAAAATTGTGTTAAAAACTCTAAATCTGATTGTGACCTTGTCTAATATTCCTTTTAGTCCCATCAAATTTTGTTCTATGTAGTTTCAAGCTATGGTATTGAGTCTTATGTATTTCTGTTGAACTCAAATAACTTCAGCACTCCTTGAACAATGTAAGAATTTTACTACAGTTCACTCTGTTTATATATACCCTTCACTTTGTGTGGTAGCCCTTTGAGTTATTGTGGCCATATATTTTACTTTTATGTATATTATGTACATACTGCCCTGGAAAACATTATTTTTGTATTTCTTCACATGTTTACACTCTCCTATGCTCTTTATTCTGTCTTTAAATCTATGCCTTCCATTTGGTGTCATTTTTATTTAGCCTGAACAACCTTCTTTATTATTTCTAATAGCCCTGTTCTGCTGTCAACAAACTCTTGCACTTTTTGTTTAGCCGAAACATCTGTATTTCACCTCCATTTTTAAAGGATATTAATTATAGGTACAGAATTCTAGGTTGGCAGTTTTTTTTTTAACTTTTAGCTATTATGTCATTAAATTATCTCCTGACTTTCAGAGTTCCTCTTAATAAGTCAGTCTCAGCCTTTTGCTGGTGTTCCTTTGAAATAAGGTTTCTTTTTCTCTGCCAATTTTATGACTTTTTTCTTCACTATTGGTTTTTCACCAGTTTGATCATTATGTGCTCAGCTCTGGCTTTCCTTGTATTTATTCCAGTTGGAATCCTCTGAGCTTCTTCAATGCTGTGTTTGTTTGACATATTTATTATTTCTGGAAATTCTTGGAAATTATCTCTTCAAGTACTTTTTCTTTCCCATTTTCTTACTTCTCTCCTGTACATGTATTTCAGATTATTTGAATCAGTTCCACTCTTACATTCTGTTCTTTTCTTTCAACTTTTTTTCTCTCTGTGCTTCAGTTTAGACATTTTCTTTTGACTTTGTGAAGTTATTAATCCTGTCTGGTGTGCTGTGTTTGGTGTGCTACTACTATATGTTTATTTCTAGTGTACCTATTTGACTTTGTTTTTAAAGATCCTCATTCACCGTTGAAATGTTCTACTTTTTTTTAATCTATTTTTCCTTTTCAACATATTAATAATAGTTGCAGATGCTCCTCAACTTATGATGGGGTTCCGTCTTGAGAAACCCATGGTAAGTTGAAAATATCATAAGTCAAAAATGCACTTGATATACCTAACCTACTGAACTTCATAGCTTAGCCTAGCCTACCTTTAGCATGCTGAGAACACTAACTGTACTGCATATCATCAGCCTAGGAAAACGTCAAAATTCAAAATTCAAAGGATGATTTCTATTGAATGCATATCACTTTCCTACCATTTTAAAATTGAAAATCATTAAGTTGAACCATTATAGTCAGGGACTGTCTATATATTAAAGTTCTTTCATGCTAAACTCTACTATTTATATTATGTATCCATTTGTTTCTATTATATAGGATTTTTAAAAATAATTGGCCACATTTTAGTGTCACTATACATATATCATGCTTTTCTGTTGTAATTAGATATTATATATAAAAGGACTGTAGAGGCTTCAAATGATATTATTTTGCCCAGACAGTATTCACCCTTTCCTTTGTCAGGCTGAATGCATGAAGAACTGACTATATCAACTAGTCATAGACTGAGCTAACTCAAGGCTGATTTGTAATTAAACTTAGTCCATCTGTGATTCACACTGTTCTTTGGGCCTTGGTTTTGCTTGAGAGCCTGGACAGTCTCTGTTTCCTCAGCATCAAAATGCTGTTCTGCTTCTAGAGATTTGAGCTTTACTCTTGTACACTGCCCCACTGAGCTTCAAAATCTTGCAAATCATTTGAAGGGAAGACCAGTCATGTGTTTAACATAGACCTCTTCTCTCTAAAGGGAATTTTTCTTCTAAGCACTCCAAGACTGTGGGAAATTGAATCTGCGTGTTAGAATTTTCTTACTCATTCCCCTAGTCTCCTGTTCAGCTGCAACGCACAGCAAATGTCCACATGTCATACTGGACAATGATTATCAAAAACTCCACTTGTTTCTCTTTTCCCCAGTAGAATCCCTCTGACTGGACCATGTCTGACCCATAACCTGTGCTCAGAATCAGCAAATGCCTTAAGGAAATAAAACAGGCAGCAATCATCAACTCACCTAGGAAATGCTTTTCCTTCTATAGAATTCTAGTTTTGCCAATTCTTCTTGCTTCTATAACTCTTCAAACTTTGGAATATAATTTTAAAAATTTACAACTTTTTCAATTGTAACTTTGGGAATGCTGATCTTTCATGACCTCCTACATATTTCTCAGAAGTAGAACCCATTTCTTAGAATTTCTGAACTTGGAACTGATTCAGATTAGTTTTTGAAATATAATTAAAGCTGTAAGATGTAAACTCAAAAGGTATTAATGGCTGTGTTTTCAACAATGTGGAGAAAACATGTCTATAGTGAAATAGACGAAAAAAGTCAACACGCAGAGAACAACCAACAGAAAATGGAGAGAGTCCTGCTAGTGTTCCAGAATGCTGGTTTTTCCTAAGGATCAGTCAGCTTCATTCCTACTTTTCCCAAAGCATGGTACATCAATTCCTTTTTTGATTTTGTGGGGTCCCAATCTCCTTGAAATAAATTCTCTCTTTTGTTTTAAAGTATAATTAAATTGGTTTTCCCTCATTTGTCATAAAAGTCTCAATTAATTCTATATACTTTATATTATTAAATACATCAACACAAATAATAATGTTGTTATTGTTATTCTCTCTCTCTCTCTTTTTTTTTTTTTTTTTTAAGAGACAAGTTCTCACTCTGTCACCCAGGCTGGAGTGCAGGGAAGTAATAATAGCTCACTGTAACCTTAACCCCTGGGTTCAAGTGATCCTCCCACCTTAGCCTCCCAAGTAGCTAGGACTATAGGCACATACCTGGCTAATTTTTAAAATTTTTTGTAGAGACAGGGTCTCCTATGTTGCCTAGGCTGATCTTGAACTTCTAGGATCAAATGATCCTCCTGCCTGGGGCTCTCCCGAAGTGCTGAGACTATAGGCATGAGCTCTCACACCCAGCCTGTTATTGTCATTTTTCTAGGCTTTTACTTTTTAAAAGTTTGCTCTAGATTTCTCTGCCTATTTTGCAATAAAGATGACAGATATGGCATCTTGCTGCATGAAGCATGCTTACCTGACATAGTTTCTCATCCATTTCTATATGATGCTTCTAATCTTCAGGGTCCTTGGGAACACATAGCCAAACATATTATAACTGTATATAAAGCAAGAAGTAAGATCTAAATGAGATGAGGAGGAGCTCTTTTTTGCATAAAATATAAAATTTTAGGACACTGGCATTTAGATTTTGTTTGCTTGTTTGCTTACATTCCTGATGTTTGTATTGTTCTTAGTAAATGAACATACTAAACTACTGATTTTTGGGTGGTAAGATTTCCTTTAAACAACTTTAGATGAATAATTTTATCACCAGAAAGAAATGTCTTTTTCTTTGATGAGTTGCTGACCCATAGGGAAGAAAAAAGTCAAGTTCCATACACAAGAAAAAAAGAAAAGCAATTAAATTTTTCTAGGTTATTTTTCTAATATTCAAACTAACATGGCTAAATATGGAGACCAGGGAATGTCACTATATTTAATGCATCTCATTCATACACTTAAAAAAGCTTTAATTAATTAATTACTTTTTTCAGTATGTATATTTGTGTGCCTAGCAGGGTTTGGGGAAAGGGTTAATGATGAGGAAACAGAGAAGAAGAGAAAAGAGGGAAAAGAAAACAATAGAAGATGTGATATAAAAATAAAATAAATAAATAAAAGCACACCCTGAAGGTAGTTAAGCCAAAACTGTTCCAGGGGAATAGCTTAGCATGGTTTCCATTTGGGCTGTGGACATCAGAAAATGTAGCACATGATCATCTATCAACACTGCTTTTGAAATAATGATTAGCTAGCTACAAGTAAACATGGAGAAGTTTTCTACCTGACTTTTACCACAACCACCCCTCCCTCAGCCTACCCTCACCCCCACATAAAAATTTGAAGGCATCTAACAGAAGATTATTCTGGAAACTTAAATAGCCATGAGCAGAGATGGCATCTTACAAGCAGAGGAAATAAAGTCACGCACAGGTATATTAAAATAGCTGCCAAAGCTGAGCACATGGCTGATTCAGTGTAGAATATTGGTAAAGGGTTAGAACTTGAAATTAGAGAAACCTGGATTTGAAAATCAGTTCTATCACTTACCAGCTGTCTGCTGTTGGCAAAATTACTTAAATTCTCTAAGCCTCAACTTCCTCATCCAGAAAATGAAGATGATAATGACAACTTCTAGTGTTATAAGAATTAAATGAAAGAATGTATGTGGAACACACAGCATATGGCTTAGAACATTGTGTTCAATAAAGGATAATGATTATTATTCATAAATTACAGGTGAAGAAGCAATAAAATACAGCTTGGTTTGTTTTCCTTGTATCACCAGAACTAACTACACCAAGTGATGCAATTTTTCCTGGTTTGAAAAGAAGTTTGCCTTTCTTTGGCAAAATAAGGGCTTTGCCCTTTCTTTATGCATTTCTATTGCTTCTTTCCTTAGGATGGAAGACAACTTCACCGTCAAATTCTTTGGTTTGGCTTTTCAGGAGAGATTTCATACTGCTCAGAGCTGCCTAATGACACTGCATCTTCAAACAGTAAGTTGTTTCTAAGTTTGATGGATTCACTGGCATTATTTTTCCATCCAAAGATTTCTCATTGTTACCAAATCGCATTCTTTGTCCAAGAATAAAAATTTAGTACCCCATCCTCCATGTAACCTCTACCTGCATTACTTAACAATAGCTTTAAGTTAGAAATTTTCTTCTAAGACCGAGGTCTTTAGACAGAAAATACGTGATTTGATCTTAATTGGGAGCTAGTCTTCTCCTAGTTAAAACTGGGCTAGCTTTGAACCAGCAGCTTTGAAACTACTCATTGCAAGTATCTGTTCATCTGTTGAAAGTAGCAAAGTGTCTATTACTACAGAGACAGGCATTAGAAAATGTCTAAGTTACATATGTTTACTATAATTTTTGTATACAGTCTTCCTTAAATACAAATATGGCTTACATAATATTTGTATCCATACATAGACATATATCAGAATTCTCAGGGATTAAGTTATACCAGCCCAGCATTTAGAGAATAAAACACATACCTTTATTATTTGATAACGCTTAAAATTTTCTAATGAAGCAAACAGCAGACAAGAACCATGATGCAGATACCAGGTCAAAAACCTAATGTGGGGTCAATGAATATGGAAAGGGATCTGGACTTCATGTGGTCTGGAAACTCCCAGAATTTGTCTGCAAAAATGCCATGTATATGTATGTATGTAAATGTTCATTTATCTGAATATTTTCATATTTTCATCATGGAACACACAAAAGATGGTAAGGACCAAAACACTGGGTAGATTTTATACTTTCATTGTCACCGATAAACTTTTTAAGGAATAGTTACTGGAGGAAGTATAACAGGAAAGTAGAAAGGGGTTACCACCACACGAGGATGTACAGAGCTGGTGGTCTTCTGCTGCCCATTTCCCAGATGAGAATTTAAAAAACAAAACAAAACAAAACAAAAAAACAGAAGACTGGCCATAAATGAAGGAAGCAGTACTTGAAAGAAGTAGCTTATTCGTCTGCACATTTTGTAGTTAGGGGCTGCTTGTAGATTTTTCAAGAGTTGGAGATGTTGAGTGTAGAGTTGCATTTTCCTATATCAAAGGAGCAAGGGGACAGAAGCACGAGTGTTCTAGCTTTTTTATTTCAGCAAAGCAAAGATAAAATCAGAAGAACTTTTTTTGCTCTTGTGCCTGGCCCTCTCTTAAGTGTTACTTTCTGGTAGGAGACCCCTAGGGATGTTGAAAGCAAGATCCAGGCAAGAGAGATGGCTAAGGCTGACTAAGGTTGGCTGACTGCCAGCGTAGGCAGAGAGTCCAGTTACAGCAAGTTCTGTGGGGTGTCTCTTGTGATTGCTTGCAGGCCGATCTGGCTTCTCTTCCTTCTCTTCGTAGGGTCGGGTCTAGTTAGCACTGAGCTCTAAACTTCTTAGCCTGAGCATAAAATTTCCCTGCAGCAGCAGCAGCAGCAGCAGCACCACCACCACCACCACCACCACCACCACCACCTCCGCTGCCGCCGCCACCCAGCATTGGCGAGGGCTCCTTGAGGATGGATTCTTCTCTAGTTCCACCGCAGCCAGCTCACTGTCATATCCAGCTTTGTGTCACATCACAGATTTCAGTTCCAGAGTTGCCATCCACTTAGCTTCTGCTAAGAGTGCACCCGCGCAGAACGGAGGGGAGCACATTAATTCGCAGCCTTAGTGTCCGGTGGTCAAACAGGAGTTTATTTCTACTCGACTAACTTTTGCTGCGCTCTGGTAGCCCATCCGGATATCCTTTCCCGGTTCATTCCCTCCTTGCGCATCATGCAGAGCCTGTGTACTCAGAATTTTCTGCAAACTTGAGAGGAGGTTCCTCCTAGCGCCTCTGGGGACTGCGGACCTGGCGCAAGGACCTTACTAGGGGCTTCTCCTCCACAGCTGAGATCCAGGATAGCTGACTTTTAGGGTTCTCTGCTCTGTTGCTGTTTCACATCTATGCACCATGTGCAAACACCCACATTTTATGTTTTAAAGTGCTAGAGAAATGAGTGAAATGCAGAAGCCAGGTCAATGAAATGTGGTTCTCCGCTGAACTCTGTCAAAATCTCCTCTGTGTGAGGACTAGATGTGTTCAATACAACTCTAACCCAAAGACTCAGAGGGTAATATCAAACCTCGCCCAGAAATGACAGAATGTGCTCAGGGTCTGGGCCTCCGCGAAGCAGCGGAAGCATGGCTGGGAGAAAGCCACAGGTCCCCAAACCGCTAAAGCCAAACCCTACGAGGAACAAGCGTTTTTCTCCTTCTCAGGCTCCTAGAGCAGAAATGAAAAAAACGAAAGGCTGCATGCAGCTAGTAACATTCCTCTCGTCCTTATCCGGCCTCTCATCCCTTCAACAGTTCCCTCCCGTCTTTCCCAGCTCCCCTAAGATATCAGAAAAATAGTTTTCCGGCAGCCACCACCCACACCCATACCCACACCCACCCACAACCACACACACTATTCCTCCTTCCTGGCCAAGGCCCCCACCTAGTGGTTTAAGCTGGCTGGCTTTGCTTCCCCTGCCTGTGGTTTCTAAGAGAGCTCTGCAGTTTGAAAAACAATGAAATCTAGCTAGGTAGATGCAGTTGGGAGGAAGTAGGTGGATGGGTTGGGAGGATGTGGAGGACCCTTTAAAATGTGTCAAAAATGAGGCTTAACATTGCAGAAGTGCTAGGGGCTAGGATTGGAAGAGAGAAAAGAGAAGGCTGTGCTTTTATCCTCAGGGTGCCTGCTGTAGCCCAGACCACATCTAGAGGATGTCCTTGGAGAGCTGCCTCTTTAGTTAAAGGAATACCCTCACTGTCCATGCATGGATGTGTATTATTTTCTTCATAACACATAACACTATAGACAAATACACAGTATTAATTATTTACTTGTTCATGTAGTTACTGTCTGTCTGCCTTTTCTAGAATATAAACTGCTGGAAAACTGTATCTGGATCTACCCCATTTGGCCTCCATACCCCTGGTGCCTGGAAGAATACCCACTGTAGAGCAGGCATTTTATTTTTTGCTGGCCTGCCTGCCTGGTTTAGAGAACTAAGAATCAAGGGAACTTGGGTTTGGGCTCGCTTACCTTGGGTAAAAATCTGTTTTTTCAAAGGATGTGGATTACTTTTCTTCCAAAATTGTGTGGATGGATCAGATAATCTCTGGCTCTGAGACTAAATGATTCTCTTTAAGATATACTTGTGCTTAATCTCATAAATTCGATTACAATGTAGTTTTTATTAGATAATTTCTAATTATTAGTGTCAAACACTGATCTAAGCTCTAGGAATTGGTAGTGGGGTTTACTTAGTCCTTGGGGCTAAAAATACATTGTCCTTTCCTGGTGCCTTATTTTTAAACTTTCTCATTTGTAGTTCTAGCCTACATTTGTTTCTGTTAGGGTTGGAGGATAAACTGAGGATTGGGGATCTGCTCAGGGTCGTGGGACCTAAATATCACTTGCTGGTGCCTGGTGTATTTGTTGAGGGCAAAAGTGACGCACTGATTAAGCTGACTCCAGTGTCCATTTTTTCTTGAAGTGTGATGACCTCCTTTCTAGGTAGGCTCTTAGAAGGGACATGCTTACTGGGAACTGTTTTCCAGAGGCACTGGAGTAGGAGGGTGGGGCAGAGGGTTTAATTTCACATACATTTGGCTTGTTTGTGTTACTTTTCCATTTTTGCAGACAGCTTTTCCTTTCTTTTTCCCTGTTGATTCACATTTAAAGCAGAGGGATGGAATGAAAAACACATATTTCTAAAACTAGACGAAAAATTATTTTTTATTGTACCAAAAGTTAAGGATGACTTGAAGCAAGAAGCTAGCTGTATGAAATGCACATATTGGCCTTTTCCTTCCACTGCGATATTACCGGTGCTTCTTCTAACCTGGGTGTGGCCCTCAGGGCTAGATAAGATTCCGAAGTGGAGAAGTCAGAGATTGGGTCTCGCTCCACCTAGCACTGGCGTCTTGGGTGGGTAGTGGGTGGGGGAGGTGGGAGCCTTATACGTGACGCAGGGACTAAGCCTGTGATCGTGGCTAAAGGCGTGGGTCTCACTTGCGGAACGCGCAGCAAGCCCTGAAGCCCGCAGAGGCAAGAAGAGCACTCCTTCATCTCGATTCCTGGTCAGAACTGCGGCTCCGCGTTGTCGGGGTCGCGAGGGGGGCCGAGGGTGGGAAGTGGGGAGAGAGGGCGGTAGGACCCGGCGGGCGCTTTCTCGGCCAGGAAGGGAACAGGGAGGGAGGATAAGAGGGAGGAAAAGAGAAAAAGGGAAGGTGATGGGGAGCAGACGTCCGCACTCGCGGCGCCGCACGAGTTGCACGGCTCGAGCAGACTGGACCTGGACTCTATATAAGGAGCCCATCCGCTCCGCAGCTCACACGTTCTTATCGGACTGGCGCATGCCGCGTCACTCGAACTCCCCCAGACACCTGCCCTTTCCCCGTGTGTTGCACCAGGTCGTCCAGACCGGCGCGCCCAGTGGCATGGCTCTAAGAGATGCTTGTGGGACCGGGATGGCTGTGGCGGCGGCGCGGCACGAACAGCCGCAGCTCCAGCGCCCTCGTCCCCACTCTTGTGGCCTCGTCTCCGTGGGGCAGCTCGCCCTAGTAGCCAGCGCGTGAAAAGAGAGGGAGGGCAAAGCTCGAGCGCGAGGCACGGCGCAGCGCGGCTCCCAGACTTCACCCCACCCAGCTCTGGCGGCAGCAACTGCCTCAGGAAAGTGCCCCAGCTTGGGGCGAGAGGCGGGAATGCAAGACCAGGACTCTTCGCCTTGGGACCGACAGCTAGGAAACTCCTGTGGCCAGAGTCTGCAGATCCAGGAGCGCCCGGGTTAGGAGAGGCTCAGCCCCCGAGCAACCGGGGTAAGAGACCCCACTTGGCCGAAGCCTTCTCCTCAAGCAATATTTCACCCTCCTCCATTAGACACCTCCACGGAGCCGGAGGGAGGCTCTGTGGGCCAGTTCTTAGGAACCCAGGACTAAGACGGAGCGTGGAGAAGAGCTACCAGAGACGCGGCAGCAGCGCCAGGCGCGCTGGAAGTGCAGGGACGCGCTTGGCTGCTTTGGCTGCCGCACCCTTGACCTCTAGTTTTAGCTGGGAACTTAGGCGGAGGAGTAGTTGTGGCACCAAAAGAACTGAGTAGCAACGGGGGACAAACCTGTGATCTCCAGGGTCCTTCCGCCCTCTCCCTCGTCCGTTCCATGCCTAAGAGCTGCGCTCTGAAGCCGGACGAGGAAAGCCATGGAGGAACCGGGTGTTCAGTGCGCCCCGCCGCCGCCCGCGGGCTCCCTGACCGGGGTTCCTCAAGCCAACTTCTCCTCTGCTCCCTCCCACAACTGCAGCGCCGAGGGCTACATTTACCAGGACTCCATCGCCCTGCCCTGGAAAGTACTGCTGGTTATACTGCTGGCGCTCATCACCTTGGCCACCACGCTCTCCAATGCCTTTGTGATCGCCACAGTGTACCGGACCCGCAAACTGCACACACCGGCTAACTACCTGATCGCCTCCCTGGCGGTCACCGACCTGCTCGTGTCTATACTGGTGATGCCCATCAGCACCATGTACACAGTCACCGGCCGCTGGACACTGGGCCAGGTGGTCTGTGATTTCTGGCTGTCGTCGGACATCACTTGTTGCACTGCTTCCATTCTGCACCTCTGTGTAATCGCCCTAGACCGCTACTGGGCCATCACGGACGCGGTGGAATACTCAGCTAAAAGGACTCCCAAGAGGGCGGCGGTCATGATCGCGCTGGTGTGGGTCTTCTCCATCTCTATCTCGCTGCCGCCCTTCTTCTGGCGTCAGGCCAAAGCCGAGGAGGAAGTGTCGGACTGCGTGGTGAATACCGACCACATCCTCTACACTGTCTACTCCACGGTGGGCGCTTTCTACTTCCCCACCCTGCTCCTCATCGCCCTCTACGGCCGCATCTATGTGGAAGCCCGCTCCCGGATTTTGAAACAGACGCCCAACAGAACAGGCAAGCGCCTGACTCGAGCCCAGCTGATAACCGACTCCCCCGGGTCCACGTCCTCAGTCACCTCTGTTAACTCGCGGGCTCCCGACGTGCCCAGCGAATCTGGGTCTCCTGTGTACGTGAACCAAGTCAAGGTGCGAGTCTCCGACGCCCTGCTGGAAAAGAAGAAACTCATGGCCGCTAGGGAGCGCAAAGCCACCAAGACCCTGGGAATCATTTTGGGAGCATTTATTGTATGTTGGCTGCCCTTCTTCATTATCTCTCTGGCGATGCCAATCTGCAAGGATGCCTGCTGGTTCCACCTGGCCATTTTTGATTTCTTTACGTGGTTGGGCTATCTCAACTCCCTCATCAACCCCATAATCTATACCATGTCCAATGAGGACTTTAAACAAGCGTTCCATAAACTGATACGCTTTAAGTGCAAAAGTTGACTTGCCAATTGCAGTGGGGTTGCCTAAGTTACCTTTGGGGACCAAGTTGGGTCTGGTTCCACAGGTAGGTCAAATCTTCTTTAGTGATTACTGGGTCAGAGGTAGGCTCTCTCTTCTGGGCAAGGGCAATGCATCCTGAGAAGCCAGGATAGTTTTGAGAGAGCACTCTGAAAAGGAGAACTGTTCAAACTAAATGTAGCGCTTTACTGCTGAGGAGGAGAGGCTCACTTCCTCCCCTCAAACCTTGGGCTCCGCACTGACCCTACAGCAGCCAATCACAAAGAGGGTTGCAACTTTTTAAAATTGATGCTGGAAAGGGGATCCCTGCCCTGCTTTGGTATCATGGATGATGCCCTCTAGAACCAGTGTGCTTGTAGTTGTTGTCTGAAGCCTGTTTGAGACAGATCTACATACAGCCTGGCAGTACTTGAACTAGACGCTTAATACCCTGTGTTTGGGGGAGAACTTTCTGTTACAGCTTAATTTAAGAACAATTACTTTGACATCCTTCAGTCTTTAGTTTTTGTTAATTTAAACTTGGTTGGAGAAACTTTGGATTTGGTGCTTCAGACCCTATATGTGGCTTGGATGACACAGAGAAGCCTTGAAGAGTTAACAGGAAAATTCAGATGCTAAGATTCTATTTTTATTATAATTGCAACTATATGGGTACGGGGGTGTGGGAATGGGAGATGGGGATCATTAAACTGAAAATCAATAACTATTGATTGTTTTCTGCAGATTTGTAATTTTTAAATTTCTGTTTAGCAATTGTCAAACCACAACTCTAACAACTCGAACAAAACATTATGTGTACTAGTGCCAAAGTCTGCAGATTGCATTATTTTTTTCTCCTACTTTCATGTATCTGTCATTTAAATTACACATCTAAATCCCCGTAAATGGAGGGTATGATGGGTGACTCAGCCCGAACTGCTGCTATATTTCTTACTAATGCAATGGGTAAAACCAATTAGTGTTAGATAGACACTGTTCCTTAACAAGCAAGGTATCTTTATTCCTTATCCAACTCAGTGAGATGTGAAGGAGACTGATGAAATAGGAATGGTTCTTAGACAATTAAGGAATGGGGGGCAATAGGAGGATGTAAATTTTGACTTGTAAAAAAAAATCTTAAAATGCATGAGAATTTTTTCTGATAGTCATTTGCACTCTCCTTCTCATCCGTGATTCCTTTGTGTGCCAACATATCAAGTAACGAAGAGAACTAGCTCCCTTCTCCAGAAATCTTCAAAATGCATTAAGGGCCCTAAAAACCACATTAAAGAAAAACTAGACTTATTTCTTTTCCCTTGCTATTGAAGTTTGGGCAGGAACAAATGACTAGAAAATGACAAGCAAGGACTTCAGAAAAGCTTAGAGAAACTAAAATTGAGTCTATTTTCTTTGTAACTCATAAAACCAACCTCAGACTTAAACAGTTTATCAGGAAACAGGCAAAACTTTGAACCTTGTAAATTTGTCACTGACCTGACATCTCAATGAATATAATATCTAGAATACTTTAAATTTATCTGTCTTTTCAAATGTCAACAATACTTGGTTGATATCTCAAATTCACTTTGTGAATACTGGGTAAAATCACACACTAAAATATTTTAAAAAATTATCTTAATAAAAAGAACTACCCCTAAAGAATTATTAGCACAGAAAAAAAATATATGTGGACAGTATTTAATATGCCAAAGAAGGTTCACATTTCTTTCTTCAAAGGGTTTTCTGCAGTTGATGCCTTTTGTCTGCAGAAGCAAGTTATCTTTGTGAAATGGATTAACTCCCTGCTTGAAACTCCCCAGTCCAGATTGTCAGACAATAGTTGTATTGAGCTGAAGTACACTGCATGCCTACTGTGCAGACCTTCGCTCTGGGATAATGACTCTTGAAAATATACTGTTGAAAGGTTCTTATGTACGATACGTGAAAAAGGGAATTTTGATCAACATTTACACCTCTCACTGGAGTGAGATAAAATTTTAGGCATTAGATAAGCCTATACTTACGCTGGATCCCCACATTTCTTTTTTCGCTTTTTGTGGTATTTCTCCTATGGAGGAATGTGCATAGAGCACGGTATTTGTTTTTTTGTTATTAATATGTTGTTTTTCTATTTATACAACTGTGTTTTCTTTGGGCCTAAGAGACAATTAAGTCAACTTCTAAAAGCCTTAGGGGGAAAAATTAATTGAAACAAATAGCCACTTACAAATGATTTCTTTACAGGGCACCTACAATGATTGTGTCTTCATATTAATAAAACACAATCAATGTAGTCAAATGGGTTGTTTGCTATTTTGCAGATTACCCACCTAAACTATTGCTTGACTATTTGGCTGTATTAACTGGATTTGGGGCATATTGTGTTAAGTAGAAGCTTGCAAAACCCTTGTAGTTATAAGAGATCTAGAATCATCATCTAGCATTGCACATGATTATGCAAAATGTATAATTCATCCCAGGGGTATGTACTTAAGACTGTTAAGCTCCTTTTCAGTTACTGCTGCCTATAGCATAGTTTATTTCATAAACTAGACACATGGCTTTTTTGCAGAACATAAAATAAGAGATGGAAATGTTTAACTTACATAGAAATGAAAATATATTTTCATTGGCTGTGCTAGCAAATAACATTTTCCATATTGTTTAATTGCACAAATTTTCACAAAAATATATGAATGTATACTCATTCAATAGTACTAATATTGTCTTGTGTTTCTAGGACTTGTAGAGTTTCCTTTTTAAAAATGGACACTGCACTCATGAATGTTTCTTGAGTTCAACAAATTTTCTACAGAATGATATCCTTCACTTTTCCTCTCTATGATCTTAGTTTTGTCTTTTTAAACCAGGAAACCTGAGAGGACTATAATTCACTCAAACAGTAAAATCTCAGATTATGTATATTTGATGAAATTGCTGTGACTGAAAATTGCCTTTGTTATCCCACCTTTCAGCAAATGTATAATTTGGAAATGAAATTTAGGAAAATAATGAAATAAAAATCCATTTGTGTTCTAAAAAACATTGGTAGTAGTTCTGTTATTATGGAAAGACTGGTTCTTTGGATTCTGGGGTTGTGCTTTGGAGTTTGAGCCTTCATGAGAGAATGACTGACGGTAAATGATACATGGCAGACTGAGGTGTACTGCCATGATTCGGGGGATTCAGTTTATATCTGCAGAGAAAATTTAAGATGAGTGAAATGGATTGTGTTCTCACATTCTGCAAAGAGAGTAAGTCAGATTCACTATCACAAGAATTTTCCCAATCAGCATTTTTAGAGGCAGCATTTAGTTTGTAGGCTAGGTAGTGTGATTCTAAGGTACTACATGATGCTTAAAACACAAAAGGAGAAACTGGGTTAGAAGCGGGCTTGGGGAAAACCTGAGAGTAGAATGACTTATCTGAAGACCAGTGAGGTAGGCAGATTTTGGAGTCAGAAAGTTCTAGGTTTGAATCACAAATAAAGCCTTTTTGAGCTGTGTAGTTCTTCTCAAATACCCTCTACTTACAAGTTGCTGCAAAGGCTTAGCACCTGTACATTTTAAGCACTTATAAAGATGCCTGACACTTTTTTGGCTCTGAGAAGATGGTACCTCCTCTTAGCCATTATTTCCCATTGCCTCTTTTGTGGATGCAGGATATCTGTAGCATAGAAAAACAGGACTACTTGGGAGAGTTTGCACTGGCGAAGACCAAACTAACCTGAATGACAGAAACTTGGCTAAACTAGAAGTAAACTAGAAGTGAGGTCTGCAGCCTTTTACAATTAACCCTCTAGGCTGGTGACACACAGCCCAAAGGACAAAAGAGAGCATAAGGGATGGTTTGCAGTGGCTCTACTGGTGAAGAAGTTGCTAAATATTTAGTTTCCTATAGCATTCTCTAATTCACTTTTAAACCCTCTTCCACCTCCTTTTCCTTGTCTAGAGATTTCCAGCTGTCTTTCCAGAGTCCAGTGTCCCTGGCCCTATCCACATCTCTTCTCATCACCTCATTTTGCACTTCTCTGTTTTTTTCTTACCCGTATAAAAGCCATGATAACCAGTGATGATGTTTATAGTTCTCATTTTAGCTATGAAGGCTGATTATGTAGCTGAATGTTCTTACATTATATAAGGGGAAATTGTTGACACAAATGAATGTGTAATTGGTGGGGACAAAAGCTTTCAACTGAGGCACCTAATAGAGTTTTCAGAAGAGAAGAGGTTATCAGGGGAAGGATGTCGGAAGTGAAGTTTCTGCACCTCTCATCAAAACCCACCCTGGAACAGTCCACCAGGGGGCAGAGTGCCCCTGATTTGTTTAGCACATGCAGGCGCTCACCATTTAGGATCTCTAAATCCCTCTTCCTGTACGTTTTGCAAGTAGTGTTAACTCCTGTAGGCTCAGTTAAAACAAAAATCCATGAGCCAAGGAAGAGGGGGTTTATCACTGATTTAAAATAGCAGATTTTTCAGGACTTGCAAATTCAGACAGAGGATCCCTAAAGCAAACCTAAAGTTTTTCTTTCTATATGCCAACTCAGTTATTTTCTTTCAGCTCTTGTCCTGGAATAATGCTAAAATCTTAGTATTTTAAAACATTGTGATCCTTTATTAATGTGGCACTGAGTGAAATGAGAGGTTAGAAGACAAAGCATTTATTTCAGAATAAAGGGAACTAATTATTTACTGAAGCATTTTTCACCATGAGTTTTCTCATCATCATGTTTTTCTTTTCAAAAATTTTTTATTGGTTTGAGGTTGATATATCCATAATTCAAAGGTAGAACACCTGCCTTTCACCACTGAAAGAGGTGATTGCTTTTTTTGTAGAGAAGTATGGTATACTTATATGTCAGTTTTCCCCAGAAGGCAGACCTTCAAGTCTATGTAATTTTGACAGTTATTTTTTTAAAATAGGTATATAGAAATGTGAGTACAATCTTATGTATCAAAAAAATACATTTCTCTATCAGAAAATGGATCACATAAAATGAGAAAACAAATTAGGTTATATAATTGCCATTCTTCCATAGTGTAACTGTTACCCTCTAGCATTTTCATTGTCCCCAATGAGTAGTTTTCTCTGTGCCATTTCATACATCTGTCAGTTAGATCAGACTTTCAAAATGAACATTTACATTTTAGGATTATACTAGGATTTTCAGTGCTTCTTGAGAGAGAGAGACAGTCCCTGGAGTTGGGCCAGCTGACAGAGTGACTTAACACTATTCCAAATATAATTTATAAAGGAAAACGACTATTTCTTTTGACTTATTTGCACACATCTCAAAAGATCAGAGAAATTCTTTTCAAAACTACTAACTGAAAATCCATACAAGAATGGTCTTATGTTTCCTGTACCAAAAGTGAACAGATGGTGATGAAGAGATCCATTTATGGTAAATGCTTTAAAAATCTACACATGGCTCACTTAAATGATGCAGGAATGGATGACTCACATCCTCCCTGACTCTGTGGTAACATTCCACCCATTGGCCTTTGACTGGTCACCCTATGTTGGGATAACCATATTTCAGGATATCTCATGTTCACAAGTGTGGTGACCATATCTGGTGATGGTTCAGCAGTGATAGAGCAGTCTGCAAGGATAAGTTACTTGTCTAAAAGCTGTGCCAAGAGTACTTTTGTAAATACTCTTGCTTGTCTCTTCTAAGCCCATTTGCTAAATCCAGTTGGTGATAGTGTGTGTAGACATGCAGCTCCTCCTGTGATTCATAGATCCATTTTTGCTCATTGATAATCTCAAAGTGTTCAGCACTGAGCTGATCTACTTTTGTGGAGAAGCAGTTTTATGGTTCTTCATCTTTCCATCTTGGTCTTGCCTAGCCTTGAGTCCATTCTTTTGTCCTGCCTCTCTAAACTTTCCCACAGAGTGTGATGTTGAGGTAACCACACAATGAGAAGTTTGGAACCAGCTACTGGCATGAAGCCCTGCAACACATTGGTGGGTATAACATGCAAGAAAAATTCTTCAATGTCAGAAAGATCTGACTTAAATCCATGATTTGCAATCATGAGCTAATTACTCTAAAATATGATAATACACACCTCTATGTTTGCAGGTAAAAATTAAATGAGATAATGCAATTGTTTTCAACCTTGGTTGCACATCTCATTTATCAGGGGAGCTTTAAAAAAAGCTTTGCTCAAACCCTGTCTCAGACTAATTAAATTATATTATCTGGAGTAGGGCCTAATATTCTTCTTTTAAGACTTTTTTCCAGGTAATTCTAATGTGTGCCCAAGGTGAAATCTACTGAAATATGTATGTAAAGCTTTTACTATAATATACACAGGATCTGTGGGTGTGAAGGGAGTCCTTGAACGAAATGGGAATTCAAGTGGTTTTAGTTTTTTATGGTGGTACTTCTTGAAATGTGGGCATATGAATCTCCTTGGGAGTTGGTTAAAATGCAGATTCTGATTCAGTAGGTCTTTAGTGGGGCCAGAGATTCTGCATTCTTAATAGGGTCTCAGGAGATGCTGATGATGCTGGTCCATGGATCACACTTTGAGAAATAAGAATCTACAGGAAAACATAACTTAGTTACAGAGCATTGCTCATTTCTTAAGGAGATACATACATATATGTATACTTATTTAAGTCAATATGAAATGTCCGATTTTGAATCAAAAGTGTAGTTTATTATATCTCAAACAAGAAGCAGTACGATTAATCAAAGTATGTGCTTAAAGTATCGACACAGTTTTGCCATCTTAATGGTAGCTTGTTTATACCAGCAGTGAGGAAGCCTGGAGAGCAAGTGGTGATGAAATCACGAAAGGTGTTTTCCAGGGTTTGTTGAGAATTGAATATTTTTCCTTGCAAGAGTATTGGCCCATCTCTATTGACTAATCTCAGCTGCTTAATTGCAAGCATCCTAATTATTTAATCCATTTGGTTGAAGTAGACATCCGCTCTAATCAATTGAGCAGGTTTCATGAAGCTGTAGTGGATAATACCAGCACTGGGCCACCAAACAGACACCATTAGCTTTTTTGGATGAATATTTCGTTATGGACTGTGTTTCCACACTTCATTTTTATCCAGTCATTGTACCAAATGCTTACCATTGTCAAAAGAAATCCATTTTTCATTTCACTGTAACAACATGGTGTAAAAATGGTTCGCCTTTACATTGTGACAGCAAAGAAAGGCAAGCTTCAAGACGATTTCTCTTCTGACGTTCATTTAATTCATTCAGAACCCATCTATCCAGCTTCTTTACCTTGTCAATTTATTTCAAATGGTCCAATATTGTAGGAATAGTGATGTCAAACCTTGCTGCTAATTCATGCACAGGTTGAGATGGATTTGCTTCCACTACAGCTTTCAGCTCATCATTAACCACCTTGGTCTCAGGTCGCCCACGTGACTCGTTTTCAAGATTTAAATCACCAGAACAGAAGTTCTCAAACCATCCACATACTATGTGTTCATTAGCCACATTCTTCCCAAACACTTCTTTGATAATTTGAGCTGTGTGTGCTTCATTGGTTCCATGACAGAACTCGTATTAGAAAATAACATAAATTTTTGATTTATCCATGGTTTGACAAAAATTGCTCTTAAAAAACGTGAAAGATAATCACAAGCCAAAATGTGCCTTTGAGAGACTGAGGATGTACCTTCACAATAAAAATAAAACAAGAAGTGCCAAAGTGAAATGTCAGCAATGTCAACTGTGAAACTTAGCACTTAATGAAATCGGACATTTCATACTTAATAACCTAATGCGTATCAACAAAAACAAAAACAACACATAACTTGCAGATGAGAAAATTGTGCTTTTTAATGTACAATAGGTTGTGTTTTATTGGCTTGTTTACATGGTATTCATACCTCAGCTTTAGCAGCTGTTAAATGTTTCTCCTTAAATGCTTCCTCCCAGATGCTTTAAATTCCCAATCTCCCCTAAAACAAACAGCTCACTTCTGGATCTTAATTAGCAAAGCATGACCGTCAGATTCAGTTCTTTGTTTTTTCCAAGGGCTTTGCCTTTTATAAAACAAAGAAATTAATTTAAAAATGCAAAACAAATTATAAAACAAGTAAAACAAAGAAATAACAATTGTCAACATATGGCAAAAAGCAAAACTTCCTTTGTGATCTATTTCACTTAGTAAGCTCACTGGGATTTCTTTTGTTAACAGATAGGAACACATACCTACAAACACCTACATAATTATATATTATATAGATATTTATATGTTATAAACAAAAGCAACTATTTAATCAAAGATGAAAAGAATGTGCTTTTCATCTCTTTTATTCTTATCGTATTTAGAGATGTAATACCTAAAGCAGTGATCCAGCAACTTTTTGATTTCACAGAAAGCCTCTCTCCATTTTCTATTCCCCAAAATTTTTATGAGTATTTTTCACTGAAAGTAATTTAAATTGCTAATGGGAAATGTTTGTCAGTTGGTTGACACCTACCCATAATACCAGAAACATTGTTGAGTTTCCTGAGCCTAGGATGGGAATAAGAATCAAAGAATCCTACTTCAGAAAGGATCCTTTATTTAATTTTTTTACTTGTGTTTGAAGGTAAATAAATAGTATCAGTATCCCAGTAAGTCTTTATTCTACATTACAAAACAAAGTTTAAAGTCTTTCATCTCCTCCATGTACAATTATCATGCTTCGAATTAAATTCCAGCAAAGACACATTGCTGGAAATTAGCTGCTTTATTTGCAAAGGAGCAAAGGCTGTGGAGGGAACTAGAATGATTAAGCATTTACTCTGTGCTACATGCTTTAAATAACCACCCACCCCCATTTAATCGTTGTTATGTTATCAGGAGGTAGGTATTCTATCTATTATTCTTATATTATTTTATCATCATCACAAATCAGATATTACAGCAGTTTTATCCAGTTCTTCAGGTTAGAGAATTAGGACGACAGCCCCAGTTGAATAATTTGTATTCAGACTTGGAAAGGAAATGGCATTGTTATGTCTGTTTCACTTAGCTGAGAATAGTGTTTTCTAAACTCTATTCTGAAGCATTAAAAGTAGATTAGAACTTTAGGGGTGTATTTGTAAGTGCAACATTGTATCTTGGGAACAGGGGTTTCCTCTTGGTCTGCTCCCAAATTTCTGCCCCACCCTCTCTAACTCCAACCTTGACCAACCAGGGCACATACCATGCCCACTGACCTCTTCCAGGCGAGTTTTTCTACACATGTATAAAAATGTATATTTAAGCTGCAGGATATGGAAATATTAAATATAGATACTTTTGCTGTGATGAGTAATGTGTGGCAGGAGGTGTTTCCCCTTTATGAAAAGTTCCTGAGGGATATATATCTCAAAAACTTGAGTACTTAGGACATTATGTCTATTTTTACATGGAGTCAAATTTCTGAGTGGAAAGTCAATTCCTAAGTGAAAAGTAAACTCAGGCAAGTCACACAATGTTTGCAAATGTTATGGTTATTTTTGCATTGTACAGATAAAACTTCTAATTAATGCTTATTTTTTCCTCTTGTTATAGTTGTGTTTTTTATTAGCACAGTTCCTTTTTGTCAAGAGCCTTCAATTACTTTCTTCTCCTATCTCCATCTCCCCCAAAACCCCTAAAACAGCACCATGAACAATGAAACCAATAAATCCCAGGGACAGAAACTTATCAGTATTCATAAAACCAACCTAAAACTGAAATATTTAAACTAAATATGAAAGAAAGCTATGCTTTCATTAAGGAAGCAATAGTGTGCAAGATTGTAGAATCTCCTTTGTTTTGGAGAAAATTCTGCTCAAAATACTTTTTACCCTATGTCTTTGATTATTATCACTCATTTTTAGGTGAAACAAAGAAATACATGACACAAAATTTAGCAAATTTGGAATTAGAATCCAAACCTTGGCTGACCTTGGGTAAAATTCCCAATTTGTCCCTTCCAGTTGTGTGACCTTAACCTCATTGAGCATCCGGTTCTTTATCCGTTAATTTGTGGAAAACAGTGCCTTATTCAAAGTTTATTGTGAGAATTAAGCTACTGTCTGGCAGTTCCTAGCTGAAATGGTACTTAGAATATAATAGGTGTTTACCAGATGTTGACTTCCTTTTGCTGAGGCAAAATAAGCTATTGTCTATCCAAAGATCATGGAATGCGGAGTCAGCAGAGCTGTTTAAATCCTGGTTTTTATTCTTATCAGCACTTGATTTGGGAAAAATTATTTAATCTCTGTAAGTCTTGGTTTTCTTACCTCTAAAATGGGATTAATATGATCAATCTGGAAAGATTGTTAAAAGGATTATATTATTGCATAAGTGTAGACACCTGATACAGGTCTTGCAGCAAGGCTATTGCTCAGTAGAGTTTAGCTTTCTTCTCTTTCAACTTCCTCTCCTATCTTTAGGACCAAAGGCCTGATATTTGTGTGCTATGCTTCAGTGTTAGTTAAAATGTCATTTATTGGCCGGGCGCGGTGGCTCACGCCTGTAATCCTAGCACTCTGGGAGGCCGAGGTGGGCGGATCGTTCTGAGCTCAGGAGTTCGAGACCAGCCTGAGCAAGAGCGAGACCCCATCTCTACCAAAAAATAGAAAGAAAT
>CAUYSK010068755.1:0-29765 GCA_963575035.1 Avahi laniger | reverse complement strand
TCCCGCACCGGCCCCGCTCCTCCCTCCGCCCCCGCACCGGCCCCGCTCCTCCCTCCGCCCGCCCCGCACCGGGCCCCGCTCCTCCCACCGCCCGCCCGCCCCTCCGGCCGCGTCAGCCGCGGCGCGGAATTTTCGCGGATCTCTGAAAAGGGCTCGGCAGGTTTTGCTGGCGCTGGCTGCGGAGGCCACTTCAGCTAGCTTCCCGCCGTGCTTACGCTTTCTCCTTCTCACAATTGCATTGAAAAAGTAATACGGGTAAGGAGAGACTCAAACACCCCTTCTACAACATGTTTTCTGTAACATGTTGTCCCTCTAGGTGTCGGTGGAGGGGGTGGTGCACATTCTTCCCGGTGTTTCTCTCCATGACCTCTGCTTCTTCCAGCGCTTTCTTCGCCCGGTGGCTTTTATCTCCCTCATTTTCTCTCTCCCACTCCGTTCTCCCTCATGGCCTCGAGAAAGGCGATGCGAAGTGAAGGAATGTGACATACGATAATAAGGATTCGAGTAAAAAGGGTTGGTGGCCACTACCGAGTAATAAGTAGTACCTTTTTCCTCCCTCCCTCCTCTCGGTGGTAAAGGTGAGAGGTTTTTATCCGCCAGTTCACAGCTGTCCTTGCTTCCATTTCCTAAGGCGGGGCTTCCAGCATTATAGACACCAACAGCAAATCAGCTATTGCAGGATTGTAGGCTACTTTGTGAATGAACAGTGGCCAAAGGGGAGTTAGTTTTGGTTTTGTTGTGTTATAGTACAGAGAGCGAGAAATGACCATTCACAGACCAAATTGAGCCAAATTATGAGTCTTTTTTAGCTGGCCAGCGACCACCCCTGCTCTGTCAGAGCACAGGTGCAGAGAATGGCCCCGTCCTATCCTTCACACAGGGTTTTTATACTATTTTCGGAGAGGCTACGTGACACAGAGCATGGGGCAGGGGAACAAAAGCGGGGAGTAAAACATAGGCTTGCGTGCCATAGAGACAAGGTCATTTTGTGCATAACTCTGGCTCAAGTAACTGCTTACAATCTTCAAAGCAAGCTGGGTTACAGAAGCAGATAGCATTCATTAGATCGAAGGCCATTCTTTAAGCCTTAATTGTAACTATTGACAGCTTCTATGGAGTAACTATTTCTCTACATTTTAACTCTTTCATGAACCTACCAGGAGCCTACTACATTAGGTACCACATAATCAAACTGAACTTTAAAATGGGCCAATTTTTAAAAAAACAGGAGATTCACAGCCATCAGTCAGAAGGTGCCCAGTCTCCTTGAGCTGGCATAATAAAGAAATCCCCTCTGTTTTAACCCTCTAAGGAAAGTAAATTCAAAATGATCAACCCTGCTTTTTGTTCCTTATTTCTGCTTTCTTCAGATCTTTTCTGCCTATAAAGCCAACCCCCTCTGCTCAGCTCATTAGTCTGCCTTTCTGTTTCATAGATGGGATGCTACCTGATATATGAATCACTAATAAAAGCCAATTAGATCTTTAAACTAAATTTGTTGAAATTTTGTTTATTGACAGTGAGCCACATAATACTAGATAGTATAGGTATATAGCATAGTATAGGTATATATCTATTACTATATAGGTGCATATAGTTAAGTGTAGGTATATATATATAGTAATCATACAAGTACAATTATTTATTCATTGCCTAAAATGTGCATAGTAACATCCTAGGCTTTGTGGAAATACACGGAAGTATAAGATCAAACCTGTGTTCCCAAGTTCAGAACTAATAGGGAAGACATATTTGCTTCCCCAGAGATAATTTACAATTTAAGGCAATAGTTAATTGTTACTGGTTTTGGTGGAGGAAAAAATCAATATGAAGTAGAAATCTGGAGAAAGGGGTGGGAGGAGTATATTCAAGGCTGAAGAAAAGGAAATGTTGCAGTTAAGGAATATTGTGCTGGAGACACTGAAAATGTGGGAACTATAATTTGCAGAAGGTTGGGGTAGAATCTAGGTTGATGGTAACGGCGGGTTTAGGATGCATGTTGAAGAATGGCAGAAGATAAAATAATGTTGATTAGCTAGGAATGGGCCATGTCAGTCAGAGGAGGCATTTTGACTACATTCCATGAGGATGGGACCATCTAATTTTTGTGTGAGTGAGGCTCATTTTAGGTGAATAGGCAGGAGGAAAAAATGGACTCCCAACACTGTACCATACAAGACTTCTTCAGGAATCTAAATAAAACTTGAGTCAGAATTTCCTCTACTTCCAGGAAGGTGTGAAGTAGAGTTATATGTCATTTAACAATGGCGATACATCCTGAGAAATGTCTCATTAGGTGATTTCAGTGGTGTGCAAACATTGTACATATCCAAACTAGATGGTATAGCTTACTACACACCTAAGCTATATGGTATAACCTATTACTCCTATGCTACAAACCTATAAAACATGTTATTGTACTGAATACTGGAGGCTATTGTAACACAATGGTAAGTATTTGGTTATCTAAACACAGAAAAGGTACAGTAGGTCGGGCGCGGTGGCTCACGCCTGTAATCCTAGCACTCTGGGAGGCCGAGGCGGGCGGATTGTTTGAGCTCAGGAGTTCGAAACCAGCTGGAGCAAGAGCGAGACCCTGTCTCTACTAAAAATAGAAAGAAATTAATCGGACAACTAAAAATATATACATAAAAAAATTAGCCAGGCAGGGTGGTGGTGCATGCCTGTAATCCCAGCTGCACGGGAGGCTGAGGTTGCTGTGAGCTAGGATGACACCACAGCACTCACTCTAGCCCGGGCAACAGAGTAAGACTGTCTCAAAAAAAAAAAAAAAGTACAGTAAAACTATGTTATAAAAGATTTTAAAAAGTACATCTTTATAGGACACTTACCATGAATGGAGCTTGCAAAATTGGAAGTTGCTCTAGATGGATGAGTCAGTTACTGAGTGGTGAGTGAATGTGAAGGCCTAGGACATTATTATACAATACTGTAGATTGTATAAACACTGTGAACTTAGGCTACACAAAACTTACAAAACAATTTTCTTTCTTCAATAATAAATTAACCTTAGCTTACTGTAGCTTTTTTTACTTTGTAAATGTTTAAATTTTTTTAACTTTTTGACTCTTTCATAATAAACCTTAGTTTAAAACACAAACACATTGTATAGCTGCACAGAAATATTTTCTTTTCTTATATCCTTATTCCATAAGCTTTTTTCTATTTCTAAAATTTTTATTTTATTTTTTTACTTTTTCAACTTTTTTGTTAAAAACAAATACACAAACACACATATTAGACTGGGTTTATACAGCGTCAGGATTAACAATATCATTGTCTTCTACCCTCCACATCTTGTCCCACTTGAAGGCATTCAGGGGCAATAACGTGCATGGAGCTGTCATCTCCTATGACAATAATGCCTTCTTTTGGAATACCTCCTGAAAGACCTGCCTGAGGCTGTTTTACAGTTAACTTTTTATTTTTTTAAATAAGTATAAGGAGTACACTCTAAAATAATGAAAAAAGGATAGTATAGTAAATACATAAACCAATAACAGTCATTTATTATCATTATCAAGTGTTATGTACAGTACATAATTGTATGTGTTATACTTTTATACAACTGGCAGCGCAATAGGTTTATACCAGCATCACCACAAATACATGAGTAATGTGTTGCACTGCCACATAACAACAGCTATAACATCACTAGGCAATAGGAATTTTTCAGCTCCATTATAATCTTATGGGACCACGGTTGCATATGTGGTTCATCGTTGACTGAAAGATCATTATGGGATGCATGACTATACTTCAAAATGAAAAAACCCAGAATGATTGTATGGGTACCGGAAGTATGGTTTCTACTGAATGGGTATCATTTTTGCACCATTGTAATGTCAAAAAATTGTAAGTCAAACCATCCCGAATTGACAACCATCTGTATTCGTGAATGAAATCTCTGTGGTACCTCAGGACACTAGGACTTTGGGGAAAATTACTAACTTTAGCAGTTTTGGTATAAGTCATTCTTGCTCTGCCACTTATTAGCTAGGTTATTACTTAACTTCTCTTAACCTCAGTTTCCTCTGCAAACAGGAACCACGGTAGTATCTATCAAAGTATTGTAAGATTTAAAGGAAATGTGTAAAGGTAGTAGTCCAGTATCTGGCACAACAACAAAAACAAAACTCTCAATAACGGTTAACTAGTCATATAATCAATACAAAGAACTTTCTATTAAGGAGCTTAAACTCTCTGGGTGAAAGATCTCATAGAAATGCTCCTTTCGACACTCTTAGTTTTCTAGTACTAAATTATTGGCAGTTCCTGAACTCATCATGACGTGGCCTGACTCCTTACCTTTTTATCTACCACTTCCTCTCCAGGAGAAGAGCCATTCTCTCACGAACCCCAACTCATTGGTGAAGTCTTGGCTTAAACCCCAAGCTCTCTGTGAAGTTTTTCTTGGTATTGACACCACCCCCATCCCATAGAGTTCCTTACACTGTCTTGCATGCTATCTCTGGTCCCTGGACATACATTCAATGTTGCATGCATTGTAATAAATTGTAATTACTGTGTTCTTCTGGTGTCTTGTCTTTTTCACTAGACCCTGAGCTTTTGTGGTATTCACTTTGTAACCCCAACATCTATCTAGTCCTTTACTTGACATACAGTAAGTGCAGGGTTGGATGTTGAAGACTTCACGATTTGGGTTCCTTCACTTAGCAGTGACGTGACCCTAGGTGACGCCTCCCAATCTCCCCTCATCTGTAAACTGGGGGTGATAACTTGTACATCGTAGTGGCATGGAGTCCATGAGATAAGAAGAAGTACCCGGCATCTCGTAGGGGCTAGCTGACGTAGGAAATACCACAGCCAGAGCTGGCCGGGAAGGCGGGACCACGAACCCAGAGGAGAAGGCGAGTTCCACTGCGCAGGTGCACGCGGGAGGGGTTGACATGCTGGCTCCCATGGCTGCTTGTATGGTTCCGGCGGCCAGCCGTCGCGGAACTGACGTCATCGCCGTGCGCTGCCACGTCTGCTCAGCTCCGTGGTAATGGAGGCTGGGGATGAGTGCTGACCTGGCGGAGCTCTGGCTCTAGTTTTAGCTCTGGCTCTGGCACTGACTCGGGGTCTGGGTCTGAGTCTGGCACCCCGAAGCCTGGATACCTTTTCTCGACTCTCCGGGTGGGCACGGCCTGCGTACAGGCAGCTGGTTTGGAGTGCTTCAGCGCGGGGAGGGAGTTCTGTTGCCTGGGGTCCAGTCTGTAAAGCCGCCGCCTCCTCCTAGGGATCCTGCCCCACCGGCCGGGCCTCTTCCATGCGTGAGTATTCCTGAGCTGCCTCAGTGTCCGACTGTCCTGGGCCTGGTTTGGCCCTCCGGAGTGTGTAGCAAGGACCGCTTTGTCCACTCCTCTTAGGAACCAGTCTATTGAAGTTCGTGGTCTTTCGCCGGCTACCTTCCCCCACCTCATTCTTGCCTCTTCCGTCCCAGTCTTTTGCCCCCTCACTTTCCTTTCTCTTTGCTCACTAATTGAGCAAGGACCAGCAGCCCCTGCATCCAATGGTTTGAATGCTTTGTCTCACTTGGCGTTTGGTAGTCTAACAGTAAGGCTGTTAGGAATAGGGAACATCGGACCAGTCTGCAGTAACGTTTTGAAAAACAGGGTTTTTCCAGCGTATCATCCTTCGGTTTTTGGTTGTGTCGTTTAGGAAACATTTGGTATCCATATTGGCGGAACCATGATTTTTTGCCATAAATTGATGAAAACACAGCTTCTTTTCAGTGAGGATCTTTATCTGTTACTTGCCTTTTAATCTTGCAGTTTCAGTAATTTCTAAATGATTTTACATCAGTTTTTCTGGGGTGGGAATCCACTTGAGTTCTTTCCTGTATTTTCACCTAACATGTGGAGATACCATTTGAGCAGTTTCATTTTTAAAGAGTTAAAAGGCCTACCGGTGCCCTTTCATTTATCTTTGTCAGTTCTGATGTCGACCTCTGTAGAACAGGGGACACTTTTTTTTTCCATGATGAAGGAACAAACTCAGAGACTAAATGACTCAGATAAGGTCAGATAATATGTGACACATCTGATCTCAGAGCCCAGATCCCTTGAAAACAAAACCTAACATTTTGGACAGTGCTTTTTCTCCTGTATTTCAAGTAGTTTATAATGAAATATTGAATTAAAATATATAAATGGTGATGTTTCTTGTAAAATAACATCTGATTGTAATATCTTTCATATGATGCAAGTCAACTGACAAAAGACAAAAGTTGTGACTTGCCTAAACTGAACAGAGAGAGCTTAGATCAGAATTTAGACTTCTGACCCATTAGAGTCTGAATCGTCCTTTAATTAGAATAAAGTAGGTAAGAGACACTGCAAGCATTTGTTTGAAAATCTGGTTTTGCAAGGCCTGCTCACTCAGTTTTTTTGGTTGTTTTGTTATGTTGCCTACTTTAAAAATAGTCAACTGATATTTAAATGTTTTCTTTTGTTATTGTTCAGAGTTGAAACAGGTTGACAGCCATTAACCTGGGTTGCAACTACAAGCGGCACTGGAAGCAGACTGGTTCCCGGACATGCCCGGTGGAAGGAGGGGCCCCAGTCGGCAGCAGCTAAGCCGTTCAGCTTTACCTTCTTTACAGACTTTGGTTGGTGGGAGCTGTGGCAATGGAACAGGCTTGAGAAACAGGTAAAGAAGAAATAAGGCTATGCATAATTTGTAATGTCTTATGATCAATAAGACTAATATAAAAGTCATCATGCCATTCAGATATTTGCTTATGTTGATACTGAGGTAGAAATCCTACCCTTGAAGACTGAGAGGTCAATATTTCAGAATATTTTAGAGGTAGAAAGATGTGATATGGGGCCTATAAAGTGAAAACGGTCCAATTCTTACTTTTGGCTGATAATCCAAATTCTAGTCATCTCCTTTTTAGCTATTAGTAGAAGGAAGAAGTGAATGAAAATACAAGGCAAATGCAATTGTTTATCTACTTACTGGCATTCCTTTTTTCTTTTTTTTGGAGAGCAAATTAAAACTGACAGCTCATCTGTGATTCTAAAATTATGTTATATTCCATCAAAGGTTTTAAAAATTTTTTTGTCAAAAAATTGTTTGATAATAATAAACTGTCAGCTATAGCCTAGACATCTTAAGTTTGTGTCATGTTGTATGAGAATAAAGAATTTGATCTTTTTAATGGAAATTCATGTTCCTAATTTTCAAAAGTTACGATGCATTATTTCTAATCTACAGTAACTAATGTCATCAAGAGGTTTGGTCATGTAATAGTGCAAAGAAATGCTTGTATCCAGTCAAGTGTTCTGTGAAGATAATTTTTGCCAGTAAATTTCTGCTTCTTCCCTGAATATAGTTTTTCCTTTGCCTTGATTTTAATTTTCAAAGCTAGCAATCAGTGCTACTCCTGTCTTTTCAGGCCTGTCTAATAGTATTTATGCACTTTTCTCTTGTTGGCCTGACCTCCTTCTTTCTTTCTGACTTTCCAACTCAAGTTCTACCCAATCTTCAAAATGAGTTCTGATCTTGTCATTTCAGTGGAACTCTACCTGAAATTTCAGTTTGAAGGAATTTTTTTCCAGTCTCTGATTCTCATTATACTAAGTTTGAATCCAAATTTTATGTTTATATATTTACACAGAGTAACTGTAGTTTATTCAAGAGTATTATATTTTACTCTGCTGCTTTTTAGATTTCTTCATTTTAAAAATAGTGATACTGTTTACGTCATAGCAAGATGTTGAAAATAAATGAAGTAGTAGCAATAATTTTTTAAAACTACTGATTTTTTTCAGAATTTCTACAAATAACATGTATTATTTTATATTTGTTAAAAATAAAAAGAATGAAAATATGTGAAAATGCTTTTGAAGAAAGGTACGGAAATGAAAGTTGTTGGCAATTTGAAGTACATGGCTTAATTTTATTAAGATATACTGTAAACTTATTGATTCAGCACTTTCAAATTATGATAGAAAATCCTACCTGTGCCTAGCTAGGATTCTAGCTAGCTACAGAATTCTAGCTTTGCCTCTGTCTTAACTCCAGCAGTTCTTTGTTCATTCCCTTCTGCTTTGGCTTTGAGAATTTCCCTAGATAATCATATTCTTAAACTGTGCCATTGAATCTCTCTTCAGTGTTTTAGGGGCTGCTATAGGAGGGCTCAGAAGGGAAAAGGGGGCCAGGTGTGGTGGTTGATACTTGTAATCCCAGCACTTTGGGAGTCTGAGGAGGGAGGATTACTTGAGGTCAGGAGTTCAAGACCAGCCTGAGCATGAGCAAGACCCAGTCTCCACAAAAAAATAGAAAAATTAGCATGGCAGGGGGGGTAGCGTATGCCCGTAGTTGCAGCTACTCAGGAGGCTGAGGCAGAGGATTGCTTGAGCACAGGAGTCTGAGGTTGCAGTAAGCTAGGATAATGTCACTGAACTCTAGCTGAAGTAACAGAGTGAGACCCTAAGGAAAAAAAAAGAAAGGAAAAGGAGTTGGGCAGGCCTAGTAGTCTAGGCTTCAGGTTTCCCATTCCTCTTAATCATATTAACTCCCTTTCCTATGAGTTTTAAGTATTGGGATACCATGTAAAATATCTCCTGGGGAAAGGATAATGAAGCTTTCTGCTATTAAAAAGAGCTGAAAGCCTCATTCCTAGATGCTTCTGCCTGCACTTGGAGTCTGCAGATAGTATACTGGGAAGAACTTGGAACATCTGGGAAATACTTCTACTCTTAACTAGATTTGACTGTGGTGTTGTATTCTTTTCTCTGCCCTTTGTTGTACCTCTTCTATCTTGGCTTTTCAGGGTTCCAGCTATGGTTGCCTTGATATACCATTCTCTACCCTCTCTTCTCCTTTAACATATATTTCTTTGGTAATTGATTGTGGAGGTGAGTAGAAGAATGTGTTTTCCAACAGATTAGAATAAAGTGAAAGAAATAATTGTTCATGGTTTGAAAAGTCACTGAGACCATTACTGAGTGATTCTTTTGTGATATGTTTACCTAGAGAGGTTATTTTGGGGGGAAAAGGCTCTGCATTTGCTTCTTGATGAGAAGGAAGTAGATGGAGTAGTTTGTTTTATGAGACCTGGGAAAGAGGTATAAAAAATATAGATAAAGGTTTAGAATATGGTTTTAAGAAGGATGTATATGAAGAAAGACAGTGTCCAGATGAGGAGAGCTTACTTCTGGAGTGTCTGTAGAGTATTGAACAGAGAAATAGATAATTGCTTAAGTATGGTATGATTTTGGATGTCTGCAAGACATAGGTTGGTTGGAGAAGAGAGCATTTGCACCTGTTTGGTAGGTATTTGTGGCCTGATTGGTTAAGTTAAATTTGAGAATGTCAAAGAGCTAGTTTGATGACACAGTCAAGATGGAAATCCATAGTTCTCTGTCCCACTTTCCACCTTCAGGGAGCAGGGATTTGTTCTTACAATAATGTATTTAGATCATTGTCCTTTTAAAAAAGGAACATGTACCGTGTATTTCTGAGTTTCTTACAGAGCTCCAGATTGAAGGAGAATCTCATTTGAGAAGATCTAAGTGTGTTTTTTTTCCCTTTGATTATTCCTTGCATATACTTTGTTAATAATATCACCTAAACATGTGCAAATGATTACTGCTTTCTCTGTCCCTTCTAATTCCTCTTCATCCCTTTGACTCTTCGTTGGTTTATCCATTTGCTTAAATTAGTTGTGCTGTTTGCTGGCTCCATAAGAGCCAGTATCAGGCTTATATGCTAATCCTTTCCTGCACTCAAACTTTATATGCAAGGACAAAGCACAGGTATTCAGCATAAATCACATTGTTTATACAAACAGTTCTAGGCACAGCAAGCCATTCTTATTATTTAGGGAAAGTTTTATATCAGTAGAGAGAACGGTTTACCAGTCAAGTTCCCAGATGTAAGCCTTATAAGCAGGTCTTTTTAAAAGGTAGCTATGCTGAATACCTGCTTTCCTTTTGAGAATCTGGAATTTTGTACTGCAAGGAAGAGGGTGCCTATGTGGCTAGCCGCCAATACAAACCTTGTGCATTGAGTTTCTAATGAACTTTCCTGGTAGACGACACTTTATATGTGTTGTCTCAACTTGTTGCTGTGGGAAATAAGTGAGTCCTGAATAAATTCTTAAATCTATTTTTATATCCTGTTAGAGGACTAATTCTTTTATTTTTCCTAAATAATACCTCTTTATTAATTTTCTGAGGTGTATTGACCAAGTCTGTTTATTTGGTTATAAATTTTTTGATTTTAAGAAGTTCGATCATATCTTCTTCAAGCTTTCAACTTTTTAGTTTAGACAGAAAAGATTTAATCTCATAGATTCTTTTTATATAAGAATACTTTCCTTTTTTCCCCACTGATACTCTGAATTATTTTATTTGACCTTTGTCTCTTTGTCTTCTGCCTTGAAGTTTAATAGCCAAGGCAGTATAGAGTATCACAAATGTAGATCTTTTGTACATCTTTTTTGAAGCCCAGCATTTTATTGACTTTGTTAATGGCAGAAGCATATTAGTCCATAGTATATTTTTGACTAAAGGGGAATAAGAATTTTTAGTTTGTTCTAGAATAGAGGCTCTTAACCTTGTAACTTGTCATCAGAGTTTTTTATTTCAATGTCTTATGATTAACTGGAGTGAGAGAGTAGATTAGCTGCTGGCCTTAATCCTCTTCGTTCAGGTCTGTCAACTTGTACAACTCCAGAGGCTGCCATTCAGGTTGTATTCTATGGAACGATGCCTCCTAGAGTTTTACAGTGCTGTGGCCCACCTCCCAGAACAGATCAGAAGGCTGTGGTATGTAAAGACTAGTTTATGAGTGAGCAGGTATGGTTCTGAGACCTACTGATAGATCACAATCTATTACTTGGTAGGCCTTCTTTATTGGAGTATGCTCTGGGAATGAGAGGAAAAAACTTTTATAATTTTTTTCCATCCTCCCTACCCCCTGCAGTCCTGTTCTAGCTCGTCTGAGTTTCTCCCATAATATCCTTAACTATGAACAGAGTTCATGTTCCCATGAGTCACTTAAAGTAGTGTAAATGCCACATACCAATGCCGGTATTCTATATTTGGAAATTTTAGAGTAGAATGGTAACACTAATAGTGTTCCTTCTCTTGAATTTTCTTTGGAAGTCTCCAAACCAAGCCTGTTTTCCTTGTTATGTAAACAGTAGTAGGCCCTGAGATCTCTGTAACTATTCCTAGGCATTAAGCAGTAGGAAATTTTATCCCTATCCCTTTCTTATCATTTTAGATAGCCCAGCTATGTCTGATCTATAAAAGACCTTGGAAGAAAGAAGAATAAGATAGGGATTCAAATCTCTATTTATATTTGTGTTTTAAGAGATCTCTCTCCTTTTTGTGGCTGTATCAGTCTGCTGCCTTTTCAATTTATGGTTTGTATTTGTAGTAAACTAAGAAAAGTACAGTCTCTGTCCTTAAGATTATGATCTGGTAGACAAGATATAGATGTATCCGCAAAATTATGTAAGAGTATAAAAGTGCTATAATAAAGGCATAATTTAGGTGTAATGGTGGCACAGAGAAGAGATGAATCAATTTTGATTGAGTCAGAATAAGCTTTACAGAGGATATGTTTGAGCGTCTTAAAAGTCTTGAGGGGCCGGGCACGGTGGCTCACGCCTGTAATCCTAGCACTCTGGGAGGCCGAGGCAGGCGGATCGTTCTGAGCTCAGGAGTTTGAGACCAGCCTGAGCAAGAGCGAGACCCCGTCTCTACTAAAAATAGAAAGACATTAATTGGACAGTTAGAAATATATATAGAAAAAGTTAGCCGGGCATGGTTGCTCATGCCTGTAGTCCCAGCTACTTGGGAGGCTGAGACAGTAGGATTGCTTGAGCCTAGCAGTTTGAGGTTGCTGTGAGCTAGGCTGACGCCACGGCACTCGCCCAAGGCAAGACAGTGAGACTCTGTCTCAAAAAAAAAAAAAAAAAAGTCTTGAGGAATGAGTTTTAAAAGTCTTAAAGGATTTTATCAGTAAATATGTGGGAAGTTAAGGAAGAGTATTATTATACATATAAAAGGAATAATATGCACAAAAGAATAGCATGTATATTCCAGAGAGCAAATAGCATGGGTATTATATAGGGTGCCTGTGGAAGAGTGAAAAGAGATGAGGCCTCATAGGATATACTAAAAGTTTTTGGATGTTATCCCATTGGCAGTGGAGAGCCATTTAAGTGTTTTAGGTAAGAGAATAATACTATCAGAGTTTCCCTTTAAGACCCCTGAAGGCATGTTGGAGGTTTGGTGGAAATAAAGTTGAATTTAGGAGAATTACTATAATAGTTTAGGTGCAGAACGGTGAATGATTAAGCTAAGGGAATGAGCTTAAGGAGAGGGTACAGTTTAGACAAAGTTTTATAAAGTGGAATGTATAAGATTTAGAGTGATTGGATATGGAGAGGCAGAAGAAAAGTTTGGTATGATTCCCAAGTTTCTGATTTGAGCAGCTGGTTGGGCGGGCCAGGAACTATGGTCAGGACTGTAGGAGGAGGAACACAGAGATGTCCAGAAGGGAGTTGGATAACATGGGACTAAAACTTAGCAGTGAGCTGAGTCTTCAGCATGTAGGAGATAATGGAAACTGTTGCTACATCTTAGATCACTGAAAGTATATAAAGGGAGAAGAGAAGAGAATGCCAGGACGGGAGTCTTGGGGGAGAAAGCCAACAGTTAAAGGGCAGGTAGAGGAGGCAGCAGGGGCCCTTTATGCTCTGTGACAGTGAAGAGTATCACCATTTGAGTTAACCATAGTTTTCTCTTCCAGGAATGGTAGCGCTGTTGGCCTTCCAGTCCCACCTATCACAGCCTTAATTACCCCGGGTCCTGTTCGTCATTGCCAAATTCCTGACTTGCCTGTGGATGGGAGCCTGCTCTTTGAATTTCTTTTTTTCATCTACCTATTGGTTGCTCTGTTCATCCAGTACATCAACATCTATAAAACGGTGTGGTGGTATCCCTACAATCATCCTGCTTCTTGTACTTCACTGGTAAGTCTTACTGGCCTTTAAGATCTTCATGTCAGCCAAGAAACTAGCTGGAAAGTCTATATGTAGAAATTATTTTTCTTAATAGTTTTTCTTCTAATAAAATGCTTTACTACTAGATCACAGATGACTTTCAGAAATAAAATTTCATGATAAGATTGTTGAGGTACAAATACTACCAGAGGAAGTAAAAATATAAATGAAAATTTAGAAAACATTTAAATAATTTATTATAGTATCACAGAAAATTTTTGATATTTAGCTTTCTCCACACCATGTTAAGTTTGTTGTAAATATAAGGTGTATGATTAAATTCCAGCAACTCTACCCTTTTAATGGATGGATTAGCATGATGGTAGCTTCTATAACAAATAAACCCCAAATTATATAATGCTTCAAACACATAACAGTCTGAGGCAGTTGTCTTGATTGGCAGGCATTCTTTCAGGTGGTCATTCAGGCTGATGGAGACACTGTTGTCTTCCAACAGGGTCTATGCTCAGCCAGAAAGGGGTAAGAGCTTAGGGAAATATAAAGGAGAGTTTCTTACTGGTGAGGGTCGTATCATTTCCACACACGTACACTCCTAACTGCAGGGGTGGCTAGAAAATATAGTCCTTTAGCTGGGTACATTGGTAACCTGAATAAGATTGGGTTCTGTTACAAAAATGAAATTGAAACAGGAACTAGCTGTCTCTGTTGAAGTACATAAAAATATATTGTAGGTTTTTTCCTACTTTTTTCGCAATATTTTTAGAGGGCCATGATAATGTTATGCAGAGAAGGTTCACCGTAGGTGGGTATATAAAATATCAGTAAGGCTAGTCGGATGACTTGACAGATATGTCGTTGGCAGTGGCAGATTTGGATGGGTGAGGGAGATATGCTCTAGGGGAAAGACAGCTGTTGTCCCGGGTAGTTTATATATGTGTTTGAGACTAATAAAAGATTAGCAAACCTCCCTGGCCTGGTGAACATAAAAAGGAAATGTGGACCAGAATCCTCAAGATAGTATAGGAAGGAAATAAAAAATTTTTAAAAAATATTTCTATAACTTGGCTGTTCCTGAAATTAACTGTTAAGAATTTTCTTACTGTATCGACCATCCATCTATTTAATATCTTATAATGAGAATGTCAGTTTGTTTTTTTAAGGATTGTAACAATTTAATGCCAAATTTACTGTTTTTTTTTTTTTAAATAGTCTCTTTTCTTACCTGACTTATGAGTTTATTGAGCATAGGAACTATACTTCATCCTTCCTTGGCCATGGTGTTGTAAAAGGGAGAGGTTAGATTAAATAGTCTTTAAGGCTTCTTCCAGCTGTGTAGCTCTGTAAGTACTTCACTATTTTAACAATGTCAATGGCAAATACTTATTAAAATATTTAGTATGTTCTTTATAAGTATTAACTCATTTACTATTTATAAAAATAGGTAGGTACTACTGTTTGACTCCCATTTTATAAATAAGGATGTGAGACCTATAAACTGGCTTGAAAATCACATAGTAGCAAAATGAGTACTCAATTGCAGACTAATCTACTATGCTTTCTTTCTGTATTTGTTCTATATTCAGTCTATAAGTGCTTGTTGGGTAGTTCATTATAAAATTTTCAGTTTGTTTGACATCCCTCTGGAAAATTCTCATTTGTTAAATTTTTAGACTAATCAAAGAGCTTTCTCCTAGCATACCATTTCTGACAAGAGTTCTTTAAAAAAATCACCTACAAACGTTGCCTTGAAACAAAGGGAGCCATGTACCTGTCCATCCGGAACCTGCTGCTACAGCTGCTGACTCCAGACTTATGCTTCCTTTGCTCTGACCCATACCATCAAAAATGGATGTCTTTTACCACAACCACACTCCCCACTTCACTCAGTTCTGAATTCAAGTTTTATGTGATCCCTGTGGTTGGCAGAATCTAAATCATATCTAGAACTTTAATTGCAAGAAAGTCTGGAAATGTCATTTTTAGTTTTCTGACCTTTGCAGGAGAGGAAAGCACACTTAAAGGAGCATATAGTGTGGATTGGCTCACTTATCTGCTGTACATGATCTTTGCTAACACCAAGCTTAAATTTCAGTTATGAAGCCAAGAGTAATATATGTGAAATAGTAAGTAAGATTTTAGGCCATGAATCTGAAAGAAGTCTGAATCAGTGAGCTGTTCAAAGATAGAATGGACTGTCAGAGACCTAGTTATTTCCCATCACTAAAGGTGTTTGAGCCTGGAAAGTGGTTGGTTACTTGACTGGGATGCTGTAGAAGGGACTTATGTCCCAAATACATGGTTTATCTTTTAAATTTATTATGAGTGTCTAACCTGGAAATTTGTAAGATTTTTCCATTTCAAGATCTTAATAATTATCAAAAAGAAAATATAGACACCCGGATATGTGAAGTGTCATTCCAGCTATTAGATAATTAGCTAATGAGTCTTAACCCTAAGAAATATAAAAGCTGTAAGTAGTAAATGGTTCAGAATAATCAGGAGTAGAGGGCTCTGATTAATCAAATATCCTAATTTATAAGGAGTTAATCATAAACAGAGTACCAGTTTTCATTGATTTAAAATATAACAAAATTTGCCAACAAAAAGATGTATTAGGCACTTAAATCTTTTGATTTAAAAAGTGTCTTGGATGGACTGGTGACGCATTAATAAGACCCAGACATTAGCTAGGGGTTTGGCGAATCTGCATGCATTATTTTGGAGGAGTGGGATGAGTAGGGAGGAGTCCCAAAACTTACAGGATAAGTATTGTTACAATCCAGAATACTTAGAGAGAGAAAAGGAAATGATCTAAGGAGTGGCAAGTCACTCTCTTGATATTGTGGCTGTTCTACCTCTAAAACATATTTGAAATTTGGCCACTTCATTCCATCTCCATTGCTACTACCGCTGATCAATCCGTCATCATTTCTCACCTGAATTAAAAGCTATAGTTTAACTAATCTTGTCCCACTACGATACATGCTCCATGCAGCAGCCAGAGTGATCATTTTAAAATACAAATAGAACTGTGGCACTCTTTTCCTAAAATACTATTATGACTTCCCATTAGAAAAAAAATCTAAAGTTGTTTATCACTCATTACCTCACCTCACCCTTCTTGCTGTTGTAACAGGATGACTAAAACATAACAAAAGCTTGTTTCCCTGTTAAATGAAAGGTTTAGGTGGGTGATATAATGGCAGTGTGGCAATTCTTTGTATTTATTGCTTTACTATCCCCAACATGCTTTTTCCAAACTGTGGTCCAAGACAGCTGCTAAACTCCTATCAGCACATCTGGTCAGTAGGAAGGAGGAGGAAAGGAGAAAGAGACAGTTCTTCCTTTAAGGGCATGGCTTGGAAGTTAGGCAAATCACTTTTCCACACATCCCTAGGCTAGAAGTCATTTTTGCAAGGGAGGCTGGAAAATGAACCTTTAGTTGGCTAACAGTCAGTGCCCAGTTAAATTTTAAATGGTAGAAGAAACAACTAGTAATCTCTGCCATTCCCTTTCCTTCTCGCGCCGCAGTAGAAAGGAAGATCCAGAAGAGCAGGAACTTTGGCTGTCATCTTCAGCACTGTATCCTTAGTGTCAAGAAGAGTACCTGTCTTGTTGTGGGTGCTACATACATATTTATTGAATTAATTTATTAAGAAATTCAACTTTCCATTTTGGAAGGAATTGTGGAAACCTACAGACCTTTTGACTGTCAAAATGAAAACACTACCATTTGTTGGTTCCTGGGAAATAGTTGCTTAAGACTTTTCATTTTGCTTATTACCACAGTTATATAGACAGCTTTGGGACTAGAAGAAACCATAGACAGCATTTAGGTAATGCTGTTATTTTATAGAAGAAAAGATGAGATATAAGGCATAATTCTAAGTCAAGTTAGGAAGAAAGACTAAATGAATATAATTGATGTGCCAGCTGTGTGGAGAGTTGAGTAGATGCCCAGTTAGGTTAACATATGCTTGCATAAAGAGACCAACAGTAACTTCTGAAGACTGAGAATCCTAACTGATCTATTAAATTTGACTATTATAAATATAGTATTTTATATGCATTATTCTTGCCATCATTCTGCAGGTTACCACTTACTGACCCAAAGCCACAATATTTTCCTTTTAATACCGTAGACTTTCAAAAAAGGAGAATACATTCCAGATAGTTTAAAATAGTGTTTGGAAAGTTAAAGCAATTTGTCACGAAAGGAGAAGGAGAAGGTAGGTGGTCTCATCAAGATCTGTGAAATTCACTTAGTCCGTAAGGGTAAGGTGATCTAAGGAAGATCTTTTGAGGGGTAAACCTCTATTGGTGTAGTAGTCCCAGCTGGATATACATCATATTTCTTTCTGATGTAGCTATTTGTTTCTCTTATAGAATTTTCATCTCATTGATTATCACCTGGCAGCATTCATCACAGTGATGCTTGCAAGGAGGCTTGTATGGGCCCTCATCTCAGAGGTAATAGCTCATTCACTATATTCTATCACTTGTAGCTAGAATTAGTTACTAGATTGGGTTCAGGTTGAAAATGTGAAATATCCAAATATAACTTTAATAAAACTATAAATTAATTTCTTTACTCCCATGTGAGTTCTGCTAGTACTTTAAAAAGGATTTTCCTGCAATATATTTAAAAATTCAAGTATGAAATAACTGAAGAGAACTGTTAGAAATCTCATTTGTCAGGCAGGAGCTTATTTTAAGCTTCCAGGTTTATCAGTACAGTTTTTAAAATTTTAATATTAATAGTTCCGTAAAAATAGGATGAATGTCAGATAACTATTACTATGGAGAGTCATCTGTACATATACAGTTGCATCTAAAACATCCAGTTTCAGGTAACTTTCTCTTGATATTGTTTATATACTATTTGTAGAGTTAGCTAGCAAGAAACATTTGAGTTTATTAAAACTTAGAATTTTGAAAAAGGCAATGTCAAAATGTGCATAGGACTAATCTGAAGATTAGCATCTAAGTTTAGTGGGCAAAAGAGGAAAGAACCAAAACATTAAAATGATCATTTATTTTTTCGTTATTTTTATTTTAGAAACAGGGTCTCACTATGCTGTCCAGTCTAATCTCAAACTCCCAGGCTCAAGCAATCCTCCCACCTCAGCCTTTAGAGCAGCTGGAATTACAGGTGCACACCACCACGCCCAACTCAAAATGATCTTTATTAAATTAAAAGTTATTGTTAGAGTTGGCCATTGGTATCATTTTTCATATATTTATAAACCCCAATAAGGAAGAAAAATGTACTTTCTTAAGATTTTGTTATCTTGTGCGCTATAAATGATTACAAAACCAAAAAATGTTAACTTAGCCAAAGTGGCTAATAATTTTAATCTTGGAATTTATGATTCAGCGTGAAATTTTAAATGGTCATATCTTAGATATTTTTAAAATCACATATATCTTATGTATAATTTTATAATCAGATTATTGAAAGTCAACTTTTTTCTTGCATAACATACATGGAAAGTCTTTTTGTGTATAAGCTCTGATTTTCAGGAATCTTATTTCTGTGAGCACAGAGTAATTAGAGATATTAAGTTATGATCTGAAAGCCATTTGAAATTAACTGAAAACACTGGTAGTAGGATTGTTTGTTTTTCACAGGGGGAAATGCTGTTTTTATAATCTTTTCTTTCAGGTTCTTTATTCAGGTGATGAAAATAGAAGCTTACTTCTGGATATATTGAGAAAATGTGTTCTTTCCTTAGAGGATCTTGGTGGAGTTTTATGTTTACATCTCTTAAAATAGGCAGGGAATGATTTTGTTTCATCCCTTTAGTTACTTAGAAATGCTACTTGAATATGTCAAATTAATATGTCCAGGGAGTGCGTAAATCTTGCATAACTGAGGTTTCTACCCTCTTGCTGCAAAGGCAACTTTCAGAGACCTAAAAATAGTTTAGCAGCTTTTGTACAGCCTTAGTTGGAGAGTATATTAGCTATTTTCTAAAGAAGCTTGCATTTCTTACTGGGAACAGAATATTTAAGCCAAATTTAAACATATTTTTAATCAAAGACTTAAACTTATACCTTAATGTCCATCAGTAAGGGAATGTTTAAATAATTATGGTACATCTACATAATGAAATAGCATGTAGTCTTTAAAAAGATGAAAATGTGTTTATGTATTGACCTCCAAGATGTTAAGTGGAAAAAGCAAGGTGCAGAACAGTGTTTAAAATAAGGCAGATGGAGGGAACAAAATATATTTGTTTTTATATAAATAAGTTGTATCTAGAAGGACATACAAACTATTATAACAACAGGCTGCCTAGTTGGTAGTAGGAGATGGGAACAGCAGTTGGGACGCTTTTCACTACAAACACTGTTATACTTTCGTATTTTGAGTGATGTGAATATGTTACCTACTGAAAAATTTTAAAGAGCTGTATAGTGATTCTCTCCCTAAAATATCTAAAGTCGATGGATAAAATCCATTATAAATCATCTTTTCTTCCTTCCATTAAAATAAGTTTGCCTTCTTTTTTTGCTTATTTCACAGAAAGGATCCCTACCCTGAGAAGGACCAATCATATTTAAGGAAAGGGTGGAGGTTTTTAATGCAGAAAGCTAAATATTATTCAGAGAGGACTACCTCTCCACCTAGATAGACTCTGTTTATTCACTTCCAGGCTAGCTCTACTTCTATACTTGCTCCATGAGACCAGAAGTAAATGCAACTGTTTGTTCATTACCCTGAAACAACTCTCTTTGTTACAATTATTTTTCTAAAGAGAAAAGTAGTACATCTTGCTAAAAAAAATTGGAAAATGCTAAAATATAAAGCAGAAAATTTAAAAATTACAGTCTCATTGAGGACCACATTGTGGTATATTCCCTTCTAATCTTTATTTGCATATAAAGATACTATATATATATATTAATATATTTGGGACATTATCTGTATATAGTTTTATATCTTATACTTTTCACTTAACATAGTGTTATGAATATTTTTCTTCTCCACACCTGGCTAACTCTTGCTTATCCTTTAGATCTCAGCTTAAATATAACTTCCTAAAGGAAGCCGTCTCTAAGTTAGGGTCTGTTGTTATTTGCTCTCCATAGCAGCTTACTCTTTTCCTTAGCTCTCATCATAATTATAAAGGTAATTGTCTAAAAATCTAAGTTTGCTTAGATTATTTGCTTTTCATGGTTGGGCAGCTTCATAAAGGCAAGGGCTTTGTTTGTCTTGGCTACCCCGTGACCCCAGAACCTGGTACAGAGCGGTTAGCACAGTGGTGGAGAATAAGGCTCGGGTTCAGGAATAAGGCAAAACTAATAATAAATCCAAGCTCTGCTGCTCTGGTGACACTGGGCAGAAGTAATCTTTTTTATTTCTAACCCTGAAGTTTTGAGATGGGAGGCAATGGAGTAACTCCAGTGACGGAAATAACTTCCTTAGGCTTTGACATGTGAGCTGTATTGGCATGAGTTATGTATCAGGGGAGTGATAGGAAACTGTGTGCCCTGCTACGGCTGAGAACAGCTTGAGCCTTCTCCGCAGTTTGAGGCTTAAGCAGTTCATTGTGTTATTAATTTAATTGCTTCTTTGCATATTAAGTAACTATTTAACTGTGTATATTACTATATATGTAGTATGTAAATACATTGCAAATATATTATACATGCTGTGTAATATTATCTGTAAACTAAGAAGTGGATATATAGGAGGGACCTGAAAAGGGACTTGTCCCCTCCCATGTACTGTTGATTCCAGATAACTTTTTTCCTCTTTCTGAGTTCTGATACTGCTGTTTTAGAGGTTTTGGGCATCCACCATTTTCCCCTACATTTTCCTCATTCTATCCTTCCTAGTACATTTTGAAAGAAAATGGCATTGCACAGCTTCATGTTTTGAGAAGTACTTACTATATGTAGTCGGTTTTAAAGATTTGGGATTAAAGAAGAATATTTGAACAGCTGTGATATAAAGAATTGGAAGTGATTATGCATTATTTCCTGTTTACAGAAGTTAAAAAAGAAACATAAGGTGTGTGTCCAAGAAGATCCAATTATTTTCTGAAACTTCCTTAACTTACTAAACACTAATTTAGCAAACAGATTAGTGGTGAGGATTCAAATAAGAACAAAAATATTATCACTGCTATTGAGGCCCTTATAGTCTAGTGGGAAGTAAGACAGATAAATTAGTGACTCTCCATCTTTATGTTCATAAAAATCACTTGATAGGTTGTTAAAATACAATTTCCTTGACTCAGTTTTACTCCCCACCTCTGGAGAAGGAGGTCATTAGAAATTTACATTTTCAATAAGCAGCCCAGGTGATTCTGATAAATGTGATTCATGGACAATACTTCTCAAAGAATGCCTTAATGCCCTAGTGTAATAAATGAGATGATATCATAAGAACTTAGAGGAGGTCTGTGTAAGGCACTGTGGGGGTACAAGGAGGAAACGATGAGCTGTGCCTGGAGAAGTTATTAGTAGGGAGATAAGATGCAATGGGCAGTTTATCTTTTTCATTTTTTAGACACATTTTAGCTTCCACTAAAGCTACTAAGTCCTTCCTTGAGTTGCATTACTTTTGAATAAGATCACTTATAAAATGTTCCTTTTGATGCTTCCAAACTTTCAGGCTACTAAGGCAGGTGCAGCATCAATGATTCACTACATGGTTCTGATATCAGCTCGCTTGGTACTACTCACTTTGTGTGGATGGGTACTTTGCTGGACCCTCGTCAATCTCTTTCGAAGCCATTCAGTCCTCAATCTCCTTTTCCTTGGCTACCCGTGAGTACTCCAGTTTTACCATTTTATTAGTAAATCTTCAGAAGTTATTTGGGCTGTGCAAATGATTCTATAAAAGAGGGGAAAATGAAATTCTTCAAATATAAGCCAAGAGTTTAGAAAATTGGAAAATCTGTGGGTATAGTGACCATATATTTTGTTTTCTAAACTAGGGTACAGTTGGGACAACAGGCATAAACAGGATGGTCCCAGGAAACCTGGAATATATGGCTATTTTACCAATGGAGAATATTTTAATCATTTCTATTCACCAAATAAAAACCCATGGTACTGCCTGTACTAGGGAAATGGTGGTTAATTTTAGTTGAATGAACTGGCTTAATCAGTCTTAACCCTTGGATGGTAATTTGGTTGGTCATATTATTTTAATCTTTGGGTTCATGTAACAGAAGTACAGTACAGTAACCCCCCCCTTATCCATGGTTTTGCTTTCCACAGTTTTGCTTTCCATGGTTTCAGTTACCCACGATCAACCAAGGTCTGAAAATATTAAATGGAAAATTCCAAAATATACAATTTATGTGTTTTAAATTGTATGTTGTTCTGAGTAGCGTGATGAAATCTGTTGTCATCCCACTTTGTCCCACCCAGAATTTGAATCATCTCTTTGTCAAGCGTATCCATGCTGTACATGCTCCCTGCCCATTAGTCACTTGTTAGCCAACGTGGTTATCAGATTAACTGTCACCATATAGCAGCGCTTGTATTGAAGTAACCCTTATTTTACTTAATCTCACCCCAAAGTGCAAGATTAGTGATGCTGGTAATTTTCATACGCCAAAGAGGAGGTGTAAAGTGCTTCCTTTAAATGAAAAGATAAAAGATCTCAACTTAATAAGTAAAGACAAAAAATCATGCTGATGTGGCTAAGATTAACGGTAAGAACAAATTCTATCCATGAAATTGTGAACAACATATTGTTATAACTATTCTATTTTATTATTAGTTATTGTTAATCTCTTATGTACCTAATCTATAAATTAAACTTTATCATAGGTGTGTATATACAGTATAGGAAAAGGCATAGTGTATGTAGGATTTGGTACTATCCATGGTTTCAGGCATCCACTGGGGGTCTTGGAATGTATCCTCTGAGGATAAAGAGGGGCTACTGTGTGCCCTATTCAAGCCCTGCAGACATATATATATATTATTATTTTTTTAATCAACATTTTATTATGAAAACTTGTAAACACTCAACAATGTTGAAAGAATTTTACAGGACACATAAGTGTAACCCCCACCTAAATTCTTCCTATTAATATTTTACTATAATTGCATAATACATACCCGTCCATCCATCCCTCTATCCATCAGTCCATCTTATTTTTGGTGCATTTCAGAGTTGAATTTCAGACCTCAGTTTACTTCCCCCAAATACTTCAGCATATGCATATCATTAATTAGAGCTTGCTGTTTGGCTACAGTTTTTTCTTTTGAGGTTAAATTCATAATAAAATTGACAAATCTTGTGTATATTTGTTGAGTTTCAGTAAATGGAAACACATCTGTTTAACTCAAATTCCTGTCAAGAAATAGAACATTACCACTACTTTAGAAGGTTTCTTCATGCCACTTTTCCATCAAACCCCCACATTTATCTCCCCAGAGGTGACCACTGTTTTGATTATTTTCTACCACAGATTAGTTTGCTTGTTCTAAAACGTCATATAAATGGAATCATACAGTATGTACAACCTTTTACGTAAGGCTTCTTTTACTCAACATAATGTTTGTGAGATTCATCCACATGGGTGCATGTATCAGTAATCTTTTATTATATGAATATACCATAGTTTGTTTATTCTTCTATCATGCATACCTGGGCTGTTTCTAATTTTTGGCTATTATAAATAAAACTGTTAAGAACATTCTTAAATAAGTCTTTTTTATGAAGATGTTTTCATTCTTTTGGGAGAAATATCTAGAATGGTTTTGCTGTGTCATAAGATAGGGCTATGTTTAGGACTATGTTTATAAAAATCTACCAGGCCTTTTTTCAAAGAGATAGTATCATTTTTATCTTCCCACCAATTCTGTGAGAGTTCTGGTTGCTCTACATCTTTGTCAACATTTGAGGTTTTCCATCTTAAAATTTTAGCCATTCTGGTGGATGTACATGGTATCTGGTGGGTATGTATTGTACATATTGGCATATTGTACATACTTTCTTCATTGAATGTGAATAGATAGCTGCTATTTATTGAGCTGTCATTATGTGCTTGGTCCTTATAAATATCACGTGAGGAAATCATCACCATGATCCAGGAGGTAGTATATTTAGTCTGCTGTAACAGAGATCCAAAATACTAGTGGCTTTCAAAAGTTACAAGTTTATTCCTCTCTCATGTATAGTATGGGTGTAAGTCACCTTGTTAACTGTGGCAGCCTCATAGTGTTGGGACCCAGGCTTTTGCTCTCTTTTTGTTCCATCCTCCCTAGCAGGATAGATTGGGAGGAGGGGAGGGCATGATCCAGTTACCCACTTATCACTTCATCCCACCTCCCAGTGGCCAGAACTTAATTACTGATAGGTACACACACACACACACACACACGAGAGGCTGAAAAATTAAATCTTTAGTAGGGCAGCCATATCACAACTAAAAATTCTGTTGCTATGCAAAAACAGGAGAACAGTGGCTGTTGGCAGACAATTATCAGGCTTTGCCATGGGTAAAGACAAATTAAGACATAGTAAAACTTTCCCATAGTTAGACAAATAGTGAGAGACTAAGGTCTTTTTGATTCCAGAGCCCTTGTCTAACCATTACTCTGTAATCAGTAGGTCTCAAAATGTGGCTCCCAGAACAGCAGTAGGAGCATCATCTAGAAGTTTGTTAGAAATAGAAATCTCAAAATCTACCCCAAACCTACTGAAACAGAAACTGGAAAACAGTGCCCACCAAGTTGTATTTTAACAGGCCCTCCGGGTCATTCTGATGCTCGGTCAAGTTTGAGAATTATTGCTTTATGCCATTTATGGTGCTGAAGTGTTAGCATGAATTTATATGGGTGATCACATAGTATAAAATCAAGGCATAATCAGAGATTGTGCCAACAAGGATGGCAGGAAGGATCTTTCTATTGGTTGTACTTTGTAGGTCTAATTATATTGTTTAAACAATTGTGTAAGGTACTCATCAACTGAATTCATTAATATTACCCTTTTTCCTCCAAAATGTTATGAACATTTTTCATGACTTAGATTTCGTATAAGGTATGTATTATACTTTATATCAATTGCTTCTGTATTTGTAGATTAATATCTTAGCTGTTTGGGTTGAAAATAAATTATTTAGTCATTCTTCTTACCTGGTTGAATCAGAAGATTAACCTCTCTGATTTGAAAGGCTAATTACAGATATATCAAGGAATATTTTGGCCAAGTTTAAGAGGATTACCATCATCAAAGTGACTAGCAAACTTTTCTATTTCAATTTAGGTATATAAAGAAGCTTACTTATTCTCTTTTTTTTTTTTTTTTTGAGACAGAGTCTTGCTCTGTTGCCCGGACTAGAGTGCCGTGGCGTCAGCCTAGCTCACAGCAACCTCAAACTCCTGGGCTCAAGTGATCCTTCTGCCTCAGCTTCCCGAGTAGCTGGGACTATAAGCATGCGCCACCATGCCCGGCTAATTTTTTCTATATATATATATATTTTTAGTTGTTCAGACCATTTCTTTCTATTTTTTTTTTTTTTTTAGTAGAGACGGGGCTCTCGCTCTTGTTCAGGCTGGTCTCGAACTCCTGACCTTGAGCGATCCACCTGCCTTGGCCTCCCAGAGTGCTAGGATTACAGGCGTGAGCCAACATGCCTGGCCAAGAAGCTTACTTATTCTTAAAGGCTCTTCACAGGAAATAAGAATGTAATTAAACAAATTTTAGATTTTAGTATACAAGCATACCTCAGAGATGTTGGTTCCAGACTGCTGCAAAAAAGTGAACATTGCAATAAAGCGAGTCACACAAATTTTTTGTTTCCTAGTGTATATAAAAGTTATGTTTACACTGTACTGCAGCCTGTTAAGTGTGCAACAGTATTATTATGTAAATTATATGAAAATTATATATATCTTAATTTAAAAATATTTTTTAAAATAAAAAATGCTAATGATCATCTGAGCCTTCAGTGAGTTATAATCTTTTTGCTGATGGAGGATCTTGCCTTGATGTTGATGGTTGCTAAAGGTTGGGATGGCTATGGCAGTTTCTTAGAATGAGACAGTAGTGAAGTTTGCCACATTGATTGACTCTTCCTTATATGAAGGATTTGTGTGTAGCATGTGATGCTGTTTGATAGCATTTTACCCACAGTAGAACTTCTTTCAAAATTGGAGTCAGTCCTCTAAAACCCTGTGGTTGCTTTATCTGTTAAGTTTATATAATATTCTGAATCCCTTATTGTCATTTCAACAATATTCACAGCATCTTTACCTGAAGTAGATTCATGTCAATAAACCACTTTCTTTGCTCATTCATAAGAAGCAACTCCTTATCCATTCAAGTTTGATCACGAGATTGCAGCAATTCAGTCACATCTTCAGTTTCCACTTCTAATTCTATTTCTCTTGCACCTTCCACCACAGCTGCTGTTACTGCCTCCACTGAAGTCTTGAACCCACCAGTCATCCATGAGGGTTGGAATCAACTTCTTCCAAACTCCTGTTCATGCTGATATTTTGACCTTTCATGAGTCACAAATGTTCTTAATGGCATCTAGAACGGTGAATTCTTTCCAAAGGGTTTTCAATTGACTTTTTCCAGATCCACAGAGGAATCACTATCTATGGCAGCTATAGCCTTACAATATGTATTTCTTAAATAATATGACTTGAAAGTCAAAATTAATCCTTGATCCGTGGGCTGCAAAATAGATGTTGTGTTAACAGATGTGAAAACAACATTAATCTCATATATCCCCATCAGAGCCTTTGGGTGATGAGTTCCATTGTCAATGAGTAATATTTTGAAAGGAATCTTTTTTTCTGAGCAGTAGGTGTCAACAGTTGGTCATGTTTAGTTAACCATGCTGTAAACAGATGTACTGTCACCAGAGCTTTGTTGTTCCTTTTATAGAGCACAGGCAAAGTAGATTTAGCATAATTCTTAAGGGGCCTAGGAGTTTCAGAATGGTAAATAAGCTGTGGGTTCCACTTAAAGTCACCAGCCGCATTAGCCCCTAACGAGAGAGTCAGCCAATGCTTTGAAGCTTTGATGCTAGGCATCGTCTTTTCCTCTCTCGCTATGAAAGTCCTAGATGGCATCTTCTTCCAATATAATATAAGGTTGTTTTGTATATATTGAAAATCTGTTGTTGAGTGTATCTACCTTAATCAATGATCTTAGCTAGATCTTCCGGATAACGTGCTGCAGCTTCTCCATCAGCACTTGCTGCTTCACCTTGTACTTTGATGTTTTGGGACAGCTTCTTTCCTTAAATCTCATGAACCAACTTCTGCCACCTTCAGACTTTTCTTCTGCAGCTTTCTCACCTCTCTTAGCCCTCACAGAATTGAAGAGAATTATTAGGGTTTTGCTCTGGATTAGACTTTGGCTTAAGGGAATGTTGTAGATGGTTTGATCTTCTATCCAGACCACTCAAACTTTCTGCATATCAGCAATAAGACTATTTTCCTTTCTTATTATTCATGTGTACACTGGAGTAGCACTTTTAATTTCTTTCAAGAACATTTCCTTTGCCTTCACAACTTGACTGTTTGGCACAAGAAGCCTAGCTTTTGGCCTGCCTGGGCTTTTGACATGCCTTCCTCACCAAACTTAATTATGTCTAGCTTTTGATTTAGAGTGAGAGATGTGCAACTCTTTCTTTCTCTTGAACACTCAGAGGCCATTTAAGATTATTAATTGGCCTAATTTCAATATTGTTGAGTCCAGGGAATAGGGAGGCCCAAGGAGAGGGAGAGAGACAGGGAAGCAGTCAGAACATACAATATCCATTAAGTTTGCTGTCTTTATTTATTTTGGTTCATGGTTCATGGTGCCCCAAAATAATTTCAATAGTAACATCAAAGATCACTCATCATAGATCACCATAACAGATATAACAATAATGAAAATATTTGAAATATTGCCAGAATTATCATAATGTGACACAGACATGAAGTGAGCACATACTGTTGGAAAATGGCGCTGATAGATGTTTTTGACACAGGGTTGCCACAAACCTTTAGTTTGTAAAAAAAACAAAAAAAACAAAAAACTGCAATATCTGCAAAGCATAATAGAACAGTGCAATAAAATGAGGTATGGTTATGTTTACCTTCTTTATATTTTTAGAAGTTGTATAATCTACCTTTTATCTAAATTTCAATTTAAAAGCGTGAGAAATTTAAAATACTAGATATGGCAGTAGCTACATCTTTTCCTGTTTATTCATAGGTTAAAAGAAGAAAGAGGCTCTTTTTCTGCCTCTTTTTTTTTCTTCAGTTCTCAAATAGCTTCTCAGTTTAGGGTAAATTAGTCTAAACTCTAACAGTTTAGAGTTCAGTGGTTCCTAAGTATATTTTGAATCAATCTACTGTTCTCCACAGTTTCTACTGTTACATTCTAGACCTCCATGTGGTCTTCTGGTAATTCATTCTTTTTTTTTTTTTTTTTTTTTTTGAGAAAAGAATCTCACGCTGTTGCCCTGGCAGTGGCGTCATCATAGCTCACTGTAACCTCAAACTCCTGGGCGCAAGCAATCCTCCAGCCTTAGCCTCCTGAGTAGCTGGGACTACAGATGGGTGCCACCATGCTAGGCTAATTTTTTCTATTTTTAGTAGAGATGAGGTCTCACTCTTTCTTAAGCTGGTCTTGAACTCTTGACCTCAAGCAATCCTTCCACTTTGGCTTCCTAGAGTGCTAGGATTATAGTTTTGAGCCTCTGTGCCCAGCCTGATAATCCATTCTTGTTCCCCTCATTTTGTTTTTCATTGTAGCTAGAATATTTTCAAAATGGGAAATTTGATCATGTTATTAACCCTCTTTAAAATCCTTTAATGAATCATTTCCGTTACCTTACAAAACCTTCCATGATCTGAGCCTTTGATATTATCTTTCCAGTTTCTTTCATTCTACCCTGTATCAGTTATCTATTGCCACAATAATACTGTAAAAACCACAAAATCATAGTAGCATACCACAGTAGATATTTATTGTGCAAGTGTTGGGGTCAGCTGGAAGTCAGGAGTCTCTCCTGATCTTAGCTGGGTTCAACCACATACCTGGGACAGGGACAACTCAGCTCTTCTCCATATGACTCTGATCCTCTAGCATACTAGCCGGCTTATGGTCCCATGAAATTGTCAGAGTATCAAGAGAGCAAGCTCTGGTGTACAAATCCATTTCAAGCTTTTGCAGCATGTCTGCTGACATCTCATTGGCCAAAACAAGTCACATTGTTGAGCCCAGCATGGGGATAGGACAGGTCACCTTACCCATAGAATGAGGGCTGTGTGTTTACATGGCAAAGGGCAAGACTTCAAGGAAGGGTAAAGAATCGGGGCCATTGTTGCATTAACTACACACTCCAGCCTCTTACTCGCAGCCCTAAACCTACTTGTGTTTTGACAGTGCTGAACTTCTTGCTTCAGCAGTACTTAACTTCTTACAGCCTTCTGTGGCTATCACAATTTTGTACATGTGTGAGTTTTTCTGCCTAGTATTTTTACCTCTGCCCCTCTCATCCTCCCAAAGCCACATTCATGGTGGATCTCAGAGCTGCTGCTAACCATCCTCTTTTTTTTTTTTTTTGAGACAGAATCTCACTCTTTTGCCTGGGCTAGAGTGAGTGCCGTGGCATCAGCCTAGCTCACAGCAACCTCACACTCCTGGGCTCAAGCAATCCTTCTGCCTCAGCCTCCCGAGTAGCTGGGACTACAGGCATGCGCCACCATGCCTGGCTAATATATTTTTAGGTGTTCAATTAATTTCTTTCTATTTTTGGTA
>CAUYSK010068752.1:0-14096 GCA_963575035.1 Avahi laniger | reverse complement strand
CAAAACATACTTTCTCTTTGTTGCTGATGGTTACAAATGAATGTTCCGCAATTCATGGGAGTAGTTCCCCAAAATATAACAATTTTAACCAGGTAAAGATTACTTCTTGAGTTAACAAACATCTTGAAGAGAAGACATTAAATCTAAAAGTCATTCTCACCTCCTGACAAATTATGACATCAGATTTCCTAATACCTGAAATTTCAATTTTGTCATCTTGAAATTTTAATTTTGAAAATAAGGGTGTTGATTAGAAAGACACAATTAATTCTAAATCACAGGTGATTTGTAGGAAAAATAGATCTAGTCAGAGTCATAAATTTAGGGTTTTGAATAGTCTCAGAGGGAATCAAAGTGTCTGTGAGAGAGGCCTGGGGAAGGGTTGTTGGCTGGCATCTTTTCCCTGTTGCAATTTTGTGTGGTGCCCACATGTTTGTAGCACAGGTGCTCATTTTTGAGCCATGGTATCAATTCCTGCCTAGATTTTCAATATTCTTTTTATCCCGGTTAAGATCTCTGATATCTATTTGCCCTGTATCTTAGGCCCAGCACACATCTTGAGTCCATCTTACAGGAGGCATGATTATTGGTAGCGTTCTCCACATCATTCATTATACCACATATATATAATGCTTTGTACCAGTCACTGGGTGGCATATTTTACATGTATTATTTCATTTACTCCCCAGAATAAGTTTGAAGAATACATATTATTTTGGAGTACCACCTAACTTTCGCTAGCACTCTTGCTCCTCATATCCTTCAGAACTTGTAGTTTTGCTGTATGTGATCAATTCCAGATGTGCTCCACAGATTCATTGAACTCCAGACACTAGAGTCCCTCATTAGATTCCACCTGCTGGTATAGCCAATTGACTGACTCAGTGAGCTTTGGATGAAATAGTGTTCTTTCCATGGACAGTATCTGGGTATAGGTCAGGTGTCTCCAGCCCTTATTCCCCAACTCTGCTTATAGTCTGTTATCTCATCTCATCTGATCTCATCTTTTCTATCTATCCATTTATTCATTTATCTACGAATTTTTATATAACATGTTTCTGAAGGACAAGCAAAGAAAATTCTAATACTAATACTTCCAAAGACCCATAAAAATGACTCTTACAGAAGCCTAGAATGCCCAAGAGGCAGTCCTTAAATTCAGTGTTGATACCAACATAGAAAAATGTGACCCCTTCCTAGTAGATAATAGAGATTTCTGGTCAAAATGCACTGCAAATGCACTTCTGTTATTCCTCTACCTATGAGTTTATCTGGATATGGTTTTAGTATATTGTTATATGCTAATTATTTATGTCAATAAATAATTACTGATGGGTGTTACCAAGTTACAGCTACAGGAAAACGAGTACTAGACTTTTAGTAAGAGATCATGATTCAGTTTTTGGCTGTACCGCATATTAGTTGAGTGTCTGAACATGTTTATTAAATCTTCTGAGTCTCTATTTATTCATGTATAAAAAATAAGTTATATTATCATCTTATTGATAAAATTTCACAAAACAATGTATGGAAATGAGTATATGAAATCAGGGACACAGTAAAAGATTGGATCTATCAGGAAATAGATGGCATATTCAGTGAGACAATTATTGAGATTGATTAAAGAATTTATAGGATATGGATAGGATTAAGTGAAACCAACAAGGAAGGAGCTGTTACCATGGTTAGACCAGAGGAGCAAGGGGAGTGAGGAGTTACTGGAACATGGAGAAAGAGTTCTGCCTATGGGAAAGGACTGCCTTACGGGTCTCTGGCTTAAGTAGAGTAACCTGCAATTGCAAACTCATTTCATGCCAGTATCACTAGACGCAGCAGCCAATTGTAAGACAGAGAAACTAGAGCGCAATTGATCCAGACCATAGAGGCCAGGCTTTTAGGGCAATGAGGGCATAGAGAATGGAAATGGGATCTGGAAGGGCAAAGAGACTGTCCAGCAGAATGCTTGAGAAATAATCATTGACTACACAAAGGTTGAATCTAAATCCCTAAATCATTCTAAAGAAATACCAATAGGTCATGGAGTGAGAGTTTGATAACAGAAAGAAAAAAAAAGAGAGACCAGAAGGTAATTAGGGAAAGACATTAATTTGTTAAAAATAGAAAAGCATGAATAAAATGAAAAAATTGGAAAAGAAAAATGAGGAAAAAAACATGGAAAGTTTGAACAAGAGCGAGTGTATTACTATAATAAACATAATTTAAATGTAGATTTTAAAATAAATATATCATACTATACTATATTAGTCACTTTGTTCTGAGTCTAGTAAAGGGTGATCTAATTTTGAATCTTAAAATAACTAAAAATAGAAGATTGCTTATTGTGTTCTTGACTGGCAAGTATAGTCTCTGTTCCACATAGGTATAGTCTTCAAAAGTAGAGAAATATTTACAGAAAATTTGGAAATTAAATTCAGTTTTGGATGGTCTTGGTGCAGTATTCAAATGAGGTAGGTATCTATGTTGTTGTGAAATATAAGTTGAGAGACCTCAGTTTTCTAGGATGGTTCTAAAATGAAGATATATTTTCTTAATCAGGGAAGTGAGTATTTTGCTAATTAAGTTGTTTTGTATCCATTTAAAAAAAGGAGCCTAAAATCCCTATAAGTCACCTGTTTTCTGTCTGCGTATTTCATCAAATAAATATTGAAGTCTAACTAGTCAATTTCACAAGGATACACAAAACCCTAGAGGCATGCAAGGCCTAGTGTTCACTGCCTTGAAGGATAAAAGATAAATATGTAGGAGAACCTGCCTTTGTTGCTTAGAGTTCAGCTGAGAATGGGAGGAGGGAGAAAATACAGACAGAACTAGGAGTAAGCCAATGAGCAATTTAAGGAAAGTAATCACTTTGACCTGAGGGGAGTTTCCTGTTTGTGGCATTTAAGTTGGCTTGTAAGACAGGACAAAATTTTGATATTTTGAAATAGAGGAGCAGAAAAGGCTTTCTACATAATTAATAATAATAATAACACTAAGTATTTGCTGATTGCTTACTGTGCATCAGGTATTGGCCTAAATACATGCCATTAACTAATTTAATTACTATCCAATTTTATACAGGAATGAACCATCTACTCTTCAAGATTACATGGATATACTTGTTTCAAAAAGCTTACCTGACATTTCATGGGCTGAAAAAAAGTTGTTTTTTTTTTCAGCAGCTAAAGTAAGGACTATTTCATACTTTCCTGGATATAGTTTCATGATATCAGTATTTATCAAGCATGATAAAATATTTATAATGTCTTCATGGCAGATATGATTTTTTTTTTAAAAAAAGCCACCTATATAACATTGTCAATAGATAGGAATGATTGGATTCAAGCTTATAATACAATTGGTTAAATTAAGTGGTCCATAAATACATTTGAATAATCTTTAAATATGAAGATTAAGCAAAACTACAAATTACAAAATAATTTGCCATAGAATATCTGATTATATTCTGCTGAAAAGGATGATGTTTACCAAAAAAGGTGAATATCATGACTTAATACATTATTAAAAAAAGTAATGGTTCTATTCTCCCTTTCTTAGAAATCACATATGACTAAGTTTAACAAAAGTACAATTCTTCGACGTGAAAGTATGCTGTTATTTAAAAGAAAGTGTGGGGAAAGCTTTATTTATTGTTGTATGTTTCATTTACTTTTACCTTTAACAAATGTAGCTCTCATTATGCAACTAACTCTGATGTTAAATTTAGATATCAAGTGAGTAAGTATTTCTAGAGCAATATCAGCAAAAATGATCAGCAGGAATTTAGCTACCAGAAAAAAATGGGCTGGGAAGCAAGAATGGAGAAGAGAAATATTCTTCAAATCAACCAAAGGACCTGACAGACATTTTCTGTCCCTCTGATCAACAAAAGGTAACCTGGAAATTTTCACTAAGAGATAAATTATTGTTGATATAATTTTCGGTTAAAGGAAAATTATGGTGCATTTTGACTTGTACTTAGATCTCCTCCTCACAGTGTGGATTCAGATTTTTCAATTGGATTTAGGCAATGGAAGTCCATGTGAATGCTTCCTAATAGTGGAGACCTCTGATCTGGAGCTCCATGTGGATGCATTGTGAATTGCATGAAGTCCTATGCAGATTTCAACATGCTTGCTTATATAAGGAGAGAATTTTAAAAATGAATAATCTGATGATATGACTCCTACAATCATTTTTGAATAACGGACCCCTACTGAAGAGCAAATATGATAGTATTCAACAATTTACTGATTGTTTTAACCCACCGGCTCTAATCAATATCAGAAGTGAGCCTTTTCTTCCTTGCCCACAGAAATTTTCCTGTTTTCCTGATGTAAATTAATCCCTATGTTGTGGTGGCAGTTGGATATAAGGGGAGCGGGGATGGTTTCTTTGCCTTGGGGAACAAAATATGTGTTTGCTTGACTCTATTTGATAACATCTCCGATATGGATGGCAGGGATCATCATCTGAAGTATGATGAGCAAATGCTTCCTTAATTTTCCACTCAGCTGGTACTCTGAGAATTTTTCCAGGTTTTTTTTTTTTTATTGTTGCAATCTCATTGGAGGATGAGATTACAAATAATTTCACTTTATTTTTTAAATTTCAAAATATATTTTTGATCACATAAACAATAAAAAATGAAAATACCATTAGAGAAGAATTATAGAGTAGTCAGTTGCTAATATGTTGGTCCCACAACTTCAATATGTGTAGATACTTGCAAAGAGAATAGAGAAACTGGGAAGTTTTCTATACACTAAAGAAAGTAATAAGAACTCTGACAAAGGATAAGAAGCTGAGTGAGCAGTAGTACTTCAGTGACACAAGCACCATCAAGCAATTTAGACAAGTATAATGGAAGAAAGAAAAAGAGAACCTGAGACCAAAGGGAAAAGGCTCTTTTATACACTAACTTTAAAGGTGATGGTGAAAATGTATGGGTACTAAATGTAATCTAATTATTAGATTATCATTTGGAAGGATTTTTTCCTAACATTAAAGATTTTTAGTTAATTTTTGCTGTTTATGTGTTTGTTGGAATGGGACATTATTTATTAATATATTCTACATAGAAAACAAACCAAATGCACATACTGTTTTGTCTTATACTCTTTTGATTTTATTCACGGCAACAAAGCTATACCATCGTTTTTGTGTGACTCATATGCAAAACTAAATACATTCGATTACGTGGTCTACTGATGGGAAGTATATAGAACCAGATATTTCACTTTTAACTCCATCAAGCAAAAGAAAAATCGGTTGTGATTCCAAGAAGAGAGGAACTGAATTGGTAAGAAAATATTTGTTTTACGATTTTCACAGTGAATTATCAATACCATACTGTAAAAATGTCAAATGCCAGAGCATATTCTTATTTTTTTAAATAAAATCATAACTAGCAAATGAAGGAACACATTTATATATGAGAAAGATGCAATGCATAAATATTTAAATTTCCTTCTGTGTACATAAAAAATAGAGTTCAGATGTCATTGAAAAACAGCACCTTTTATATTTTGAGCTCTGCATTAGTCAGCTGTCAACTTCTTGAAGACAAAAATAATGCTTTGGCTTGCACTTTTTTGAACTTACTTCATTATTTTGGTCTTATTTTTCTCTATAGGCAGAGTTTTGATTTATGTGTTCTGTTTATTTTAATTTCTGAACTCAAATTCTGTAATCAAAAAGTATATGCTAGGCCGGGCTGGTGGCTCACACCTGTAATGCTAGCACTCCGGGAGGCCGAGGCGAGCAGATTGTTTGAGCTCAGGAGTTCGAGACCAGCCTGAGCAAGAGCGAGATCCCGTCTCTACTGAAAAAATAGAAAGAAATTATCTGGACAACTAAAAATATATAGAAAAAATTTGCCGGGCATGGCAGCGCATGCCTGTAGTCCCAGCTACTTGGGAGGCTGAGGCAGGAGGATCGCTTGAGCCCAGGAGTCTGAGGTTGCTGTGAGCTAGGATGACACCACGGCACTCACTCTAGCCCGGGCAACAGAGTGAGACTCTGTCTCAAAAAAAAAAAAAAAAGTATATGCCAACTTAGGAAGTTTTTTCTATTTTCTTTTTCTTTTTTAAAAATAGATTTTACATTTTAGAACAGCTTTAGGTTCACAGCAAAAAAGAGCAGAAGGTACGAAGATTTCCCACAAACCCCCTACCCCTACACATGCACAACCTCCCCCATTATCCACACCCGCCACTAGAGTGGTACATTTGTTACACTGACACGTAATATTATTAACACAAATTCATAGATACATTAGGGTTCACTCTTGATAGTGTACATTATATGGGTTTGAACAAATTTATAATGACATGTATCCACCATTATAGTATCGTAGTATCATACAAATTATTTTCACTGCCCTAAAAATCCTCTGTACTCTTTGTATTCATTCCTCCCTCCCTTTCAGTCCCTGGCAGCCACTAGTCTTTTAGCTTTCTCCATAGTCTTGCATTATCCGGAATATCATATATAGTCAACATAGCTATGTTTCAGTCAAGGATGGACCATATATATGAAGGTGTTCCTGTAAGATTATAATACTGTATTTTTACTGTAGCTTTTCTATGTTGAGATATGCTTAGATATACAAATATTATTGCATTTTTGCCTGCAGTACTCAGTACAGTAAAACACTGTAACATGTTAGAGGAGCACTAGGCTATACCATCTAAGCTAGATGTGTAGCAAGCTATCCCACCTAGGTTTGTGTACGTATACGCTATGATGTTTGCACAATGATGAAATCACTTAACAGCACTTTTCTCAGATTGTATCCCTATCATTAAGTGATGCATGACTGTAGTTGGAATCATTCAGCCTTTCTCAGATGGTTTTTTTTTTTCACTTAGTTATATGCATTTGAATTTTCTCCATGTCTTTTCATGGTTTGACAGTTCATATCTTTTTGGTGGTGAATAATATTCCATTGTTTGGATGTACATCAGTTTATCCAATCACCTATGGAAGAACATAAGTGGCTGCTCCCAGAATTTGACAATTATAAATCAAACTGATACAAATATCTGTGTGTATGTTTTTGTATAGGCATAAGTTTTCAACTCCTGGGTGAACACCAAGAAGCACAATTGCTGGATCTTATAGTAAGAGTACATTTAGTTTTGTAAGAAACTCATAAACTATCTTCCAAAGAAGTTGTACAATTTTGCATTCTTACCGGCAATGAATGATAGTTCCTGTTAATCCACATCCATGGTAACATTTGGTGTCAGCATTCTAGATTTTGGCCATTCTAATAGGTGTGTAGTGGTGTCTCATTTTTGTTTTAATTTGCAATTCTCTAATGGTTTATGTTTATTTACCATGTGTATACTCTTTTATGAGGTGTTCATTCAGATCACTGGCCTATTTTTAAATTGGGTTGTTTGTCTTATTATTGAGTTTTAAGAGTTCTTTGTATATTTTTTATAACACTCCTTTACCAGATATGCTTTTAAAAGTATCTTCTCCCACTCTATAGCTTGTCTTTTCATTTTTTTGACAGTGTCATTCACAGAGCATAAATTTTTAATTTTATCAATTATTATTACTTTATTTTGAGACAGGATCTCACTCTGTTGCTGGGACTACAGTACAGTGACATCATCATACCTAACTGCAACCTCAAATTCCTGGGCTCAAGTGATTCTCCTGCCTCAGCCTACTGAGTAGCCGGTACTACAGGTACATGCCACCATGCCTGGCTAAGTTTTGTATTTATTGCAGAGAAGGGGTCTCACCATGTTGCTCACTCAGGCTGGTCTCAAACTCCTGGCCTCAAGGAATCCTCCTGCTTCAGCCTCCCAAGGTGCTGGGATTATATGCATGAGCCACCATGCCCGGCCTCAATTATTTTTTTCATGAATCTGGCTTTTGGTGTTGTATTTAAAAAGTTATTGCCAAACTCACCTAGATTTTTTCTTATGTTATCTTCTAGGAGCTTTATAGTTTCATATTTTACATTTATGTCTATGATCCATTTTGAGTTAATTTGTGTGAAAGTAGTAAGGTGTGTGTTTAGATTCCTTTTTTTGTCTTCTTGCGTGTGAATATCCAGTTGTTCCAGTACTGTTTGTAGAAAAGACTATTTTTGTTCCTTTACATTGCCTTTGCTATTTTGTCAAAGATTAATTGACTGTATGTATGTGGGTCTCTATTCTGCTGTCTGTTCTATTCCATTTGTGAACTTGTTTATTCTTTTGCCAATACCACACTATCTTGGTTACTGATCATGATCTTTGCAGTAAACCCTGAAGTCAGGTACTATCAGTTCCCAAACTTTGTTCTTCTTCAATATTGTATTGGATTTTCAGGATCTTTTGCCTTTCTAAACTTTAGAATATGTTTGTTGATATCTACAAAATAACTTCCTGGGATTTAATTGAGGTTATATTGAATATACAGATCAAGTTGGAAAGAACTAACAACTTGACAATATTGTGTCTTCCTATCCAAGAACACAGAATATCTCTTCATTCCCTTAGTTCTCTGATTTCTTTCATTAGAGTTTTATAGTTTTCCTCATATAGATATTATGCCTATTTTATTAAGTTTACACCTGAGTATTTTATTTGGGGAACATAATGTAAATGGCATTTTGTTCTTCTCTTGAAATTCTACTTGTCCATGACTGGCATATAGAAAAATGGTTTACTTTGTATATTTGCCTTACATCCTGCAACCTTACTGTCATTGCTTTTGAGTTCTAGGAGGGTTTTTTTTAGGGGAGTCAATTCTTCTAGATTTTCTGTGTAGATGATTGCCTACGTCATTTGCAAACTAAGACAGTTTTATTTCTTCATTACCAACCTTTATTCCTTTTAGTTTCTTTTCTTGTCTTATTGCATTAGCTAGAACTTGCAGCATGCTGTTGAAAAGCAATAGTGAGAGAGGACATCCTTGCCTTGTTCATGATCTTTGCAGGAAAGCTTCTAGTTTTCCACCATTAAGTGTAATGCTAGGTGTAGGTTTTTTGTAGATATCCTTTGTTAAGTTGAGGAAGATCCCCTCTAGTTCTAGTTTACTGAAAGTTTTTTTTTTTCATCATGTATGGATGTTGAATTTTGTCAAATGATTTTTCTATATTGATATGATCACATGATTTTTTACTTTTTAACCTGTTGATGTGCTAGATTACATTAATTGATTTTCAAATGTTGAACCAGTCTTGCATACCTGAGACATGTCATGCTTGGTCATGCTATATAAGTCTTTTTATACATTGTTGGAGTCAATTTTTAAAAATTATTTTGTGGAGAATTTTTGCATCTATGTTCATGAGAGGTATGAGTCTGTAGTTTTCTTTTTGTAGTAATGCCTTTAATATGTTTCATGTGAGCATAACCCTAGCCTCATAGAATGAATTAGGAAGTATGCCCTCTGCTTCGAACTTCTGAACAAGATTATAGAGAATTGGTATGATTTCTTCCTTAAATGTTAGAATTCACTACTGCACCCATCTGGGCCTGGTGCTTTCTGTTTTGGAAAATTATTAATTATTGGTTCCATTTCTTTAATAGATATAGGCCTATTCAAATTGTCTACTTTTTCTTGTGTGAGTTTTGGCAGATCACGTCTTTCAAAAAATGTGTCCAATTTATCTAGATTATCAAATTTGTGGGCATAGAGTTGTTCATAGTATTTCTTCATTATCCTTTCAATTTCAGTGAATTTTGTAGAGATATCCCCTGTTTCATTTCTGATATTTGTAATTTGTGTTCCCTTTTTTTATTTGTTATCCTTGCTAGAAGCTTATCAATTCTATTAAACTTTTCAAAGAACTAGCTTTTGGTTTTATTGATTTTTCTCTATTTATTTTCTATTTTTGATTTTATTGATTTATACTCCAATTTTATTATTTGTTTCTTCTGCTTAGTCTGAATTTAATTTGGGCCTCTTTTTCTAGTCTCCTAAGGTAGAAGCTTAGAAAGTTGATTTTAGATCATTCTTCTTTTCCAATATGTGCATCAATACTGTAAATTTCCCTCTAAGCACTGCCTTCACTGCATCCCACAAATTACGATAAGTTGTGTTTTTATTTTTATTTGGTTTATAACATTTTTAATTTTTTCTTGAGATTTACTCTTTGTTCCAGGTGTTATTTAAAAATATGTAGTTTAATCTACAAATATTTTGGTAATTTTCAACTATCTTTCTATTACTGATTTTTAATTTAATTCCATTATGGTCTCAGGTAGATATTGTACAGTTTCTGTTCTTTTATACTTGTGAAGGTGTAGTTTATAGCCCAAAAAGTGGTGTGTCTTGGTGAAAGTTCCAAATGTGAGTTTGACTAGAATGTGTGTTCTTTTGTTGCTGGATGAGATAGTCTTTGTATGTCCGTTATATTCACTTGATCAATGGTGTCAACTATGTCTTTACTGATTTTCTGCCTGCTGAATCTGTTCATTTCTGGTAGAGGAGTGTTGAAGTCTCCAACTATAATAATAATAGATTTACTTATTTCTCTTTGCAGTGTCTATCAGTTTTTGCCTCATGTATTTTCATGCTTTGCTGTTATGTGAATACATGTTAAAAATATCAAAGTCTTCTTGGAGAACTGATCCATTTATCATTATGTAACGCCCTTCCCTTTTCCTGATAACTTTCCTTGCTCTGATGTCTGGTCTGTCTGAAATTGATACTGCTACTCCTGTTTTCTTTTAATTAGTGTTAACATGTTATACTTTTCTTCATTCATTTATTTAAAAAATATATGTGTCTTTATGTTTAAAGTGGGTTTGTTGTAGATAACACATAGTTGAGTCTTATTTTTTGAACTACTTTGACAAGCTCTGTCTTTTAATTGGTGTATTTAGACTATAGATGTTCAAGGTGATTATTGATATACTTGAATTAATGCCCATCATATTTGTTACTCTTTTCTATTTTTTACCTTGTTCTGTGTTCCTATTTTTGTCTTCTACTCTTTTTCTTCTTTTGATGGTTTCAAGTGAGCATTTTATATGATTCCATTTGATCTCCTTTCTTAGCATGTCAGTTATACGTTTTAAAAATTGTTTTAAGTGGCTGCCTTAGTTTTAATATACATTTAGTACTAATCAATATCTACTTTCAAATAATACTATGAGGGCTGTCCAGAAAATATCCAGCCATTGTTAATATACCAACAATGGCTCACATGGCTGGATACTTTCTGGACAGCCCTTGTATATCACTTCATGAATAGTGTAAGTATCTTATGTTAACAAAATAATTCTAATTCCTTCCTATTGTCCTTTGTATCATTACTGCCATTCATTTCACATATATAAGCAAATATACACACACACCTACAAAATAAAATACATTAGCATTATTTTGAACAAAATATTGTCTGTTAGATCAATTAAGAATAAGAAAAATTAAAATTTTATTTTACCTTCACTTACTCCTTCTCCAACTTTCTTCTTTACATAGATTTAAGTGTCTGACATATATCATTTCCATCTCCCTAAAGAACTTCTTTTGATATTTCTTTCAAGACAGGTCTACTGGCAACAAATTCCTTCAATTTTTGTTTGTCCAAGAAAGTTAATTTCATTAAGTATAGTATTCTAGGTTGGTGGTTTTGTTTCACAACACTTTAAATATTTCACTCTACTCTTCTCTTGCTTGTGTGGTTCCTGAGGAGAAGTCAATATAATTCTTATTTTTCTCTTGCATTGGTAAGATTTTTTGAATTCTGTCTTCTTTCAGGATTTCTTTTATTTTTTTTTTTTTTTCTTTAGAGAAGGAGTCTCACTCTGTCACCCAGACTGCTGGAGTGGTACAGTGGTATGATCATTGCTCACTACAACCTTAAATTCGTGGGCTCAAGTAGTTCTCCAACCTCAGCCTCTCAAGTAGCCAAGACTATAAACATGTGCTTCTATGCCTGGCTAATGTTTTAAAAACTTTTTTTCTATACAAATGGGGTCTTGCTATGTTGTCTAGGCTGGTCTTAAACTTCTGGCCTCAAGCTATCCTTCTGCCTCAGCCACCCAAAGTGCTGGGATTAGAGGCATGAGCTACTTACTGTACCTGGCCATCTTTGATTTTGTTTGAAAATGATATGTTTAAGTGCAGTTTTTTGTTTTTTTGTTTTTTTCACTTTGTTTTTTTTCATTTACCTTGTTTGATGTTCTCTGAATTTTCTGTGGTTTATTGTCTGATATTAATTTGGGGAAATTCTCAACCATTTTTCTTTCAAATATTTCTTCCAGTAGTTATTCTCTTCTTTTTCTTTTGTAATTTTCATTACATGTATATTATAGCGTTAGTAATTATGCCACGATTCTTGGATATTCTGGGATTTTTTTAGTCTTTTTGTTTTTGGCTTGCTTTGGGTTTTGAAAGTTTCTATTGAGATTTTCTCAAGATCAGAGATTCTTTCCTCAGCCATGTCCAATCTATTAATGAACCCATCCAAGACATTCTTTATTTCTATTACAGTGTTTTTGATCTCTAGCATTTATTTTTGCTTCTTTCTCAGAATTTCTATCTCTTTGCTTACATTGTCCATCTCTTCTTGTATGCTTTGTCCAATAAAGTCCTTACATATTAATCACAGTTGTTTTAAATTCCTTGTCTGATAGTTCCCACATTCCTGCTATATCTGAGTCTGGTTTTGATTCTTGTGTTGTCTATTTATGCTATGTCTTTTGTCTTTTAGTTCCTTTTAAAAAAATTTATAGCCAGACATATATTGAGTAAAAGAAATATCCATAAATTGGCTTTTACTAATATAGTAGTAGGGTGTGGGGTTAGTGGAATCATTCTGTTATCCTACGATTAGGTCTCAGGTTTTTCTTTTTTAATTTCAAAATATTTTAGGGGGTACAAGTGGTGTTTTGTTACATGAATGAATTGTATCATACTGAAGTCAGAGCTTTCCATCTGCCTATGACCAGAATAGTGTACGTTGTACCTGACAGGTAGATTTTTATCACTCACTCCCCTTGCACCCTCCCCTTTCTTAGTTTTCAATGTCCATTATACCACTTTATGGCCATATGCATCCCTTGTTTAGCTCCTACTCATAAGTAAGTACATGTGGTATCTGTTTTTCCATTCCTGAGACACTTCACTTAGGCTAATGGTCTTCAGTTTCATTCAAGTTGCTGCCAATGACATTATTTCATTCCTTTCTGTGTCTGAGTAGTACTCTATGGTAAATACATAACACATTTTCTTCATCCAGTCATGAATTGATGGACACTTACGTTGAGTCGATATTCTTGCAATTGTGAATTGTACTGTGATAAACATTTGGATACATCTTTTTTATAAAATGGCTTCTTTTCCTTTGGGTAGATACCCAGTAGTGGGATTGCTGGATCAAATTGTAGGTCTACTTTTAGTTCTTTGAGGAACCTCCATACTGTTTTCCATAGTGATTGTACTAGTATACAGTCCCACCAAGAATGTATAAGTATTCCCTTTTCACCATATCCACATCAACATCTATTGTTTGTTGACTTTTTGATAGTGGCCATTCTGACATGGGTAAGGTGGTATCTCATTGTGGTTTTAATTTGGATTTCCCTGATACTTAGTGATGTCGAACATTTTTTCATGTTTGTTGGCCATTTGTCTATCTTCTTTTGAAAAAAACATGTTCATGTCTTTTGCCCACTTTTCGATGGGGTTATTTAATTTTTTATTGCTGGTTTGCTTGAATTCTTCTGAGATTCTGGATATTAGTCCATTGTTGTATGTGTAGTTCGTGAATGTTTTCTCCTATTCTGTAGGTTGTCTATTTACTCTGTTTATTATTTTGCTGTGCAGAAACTTTCTTGTTTAACTAAGTCCCATTTATTTATTTTTGTTGTTGCTGCATTTGTTTTTGGAGTCTTAGTCATAAATTCTTTACCTAGCTCAATGTTCAGAGGTTTTTCAACATTTTCTTCCAGAATTTTTATGGTATTAGGCCTTACATTTAAATCTGTAATACATTTTTTTTTTTTTGAGACAGAGTCTCACTTTGTTGCCCAGGCTAGAGTGAGTGCCATGGCGTCAGCCTAGCTCACAGCAACCTCAGACTCCTGGGCTCAAGCAATCCTCCTGCCTCAGCCTCCCAAGTAGCTGGGACTACA